>VXBR01009613.1:227890-274989 GCA_013400215.1 Cisticola juncidis | reverse complement strand
AAAAAAAAAAAAAAAGTTTCAGTAATTTAATTTCTGTGTTTAGAATCTCTCTCTTCATGCTAAAATTTAGCAAACAAAAGTGAACCACTGAGGGGGAGTTATACAGCCTTGCAAGATCTGAAGAAGGCCCCTTGTTGAAGCTGATTTTTCATGTGCCTCTCTCTCAGCACCAGCTGAGGGTGACAGTCTGTAATGATCCCCCAATGCTGGTTTTCTCGACTAGGGGGAGACTGCCCCAGACAAAAGCTATAATCTAGGCTGTCTCCTGAGAGGAAGAGAGAAGCAGCTTTGCTATTTGGATAGTCTATTTTTCCATCATTGTCAAGGATATAATAAAAAACCTATTCTATTTATTTCTTGTGATAGATACAGATGAATGAATTCTGCTAACAGACCTAATTTGAAGTCCCTGGTGCGGCAATAGGCAGCATTACTATGCAGGAATTTTGCTTTAGAGATGACAGACTTTTTTTTATAGAGATATGCTGGATAGGCCCTTGTGTGAGTGTGAAGGGATATTCACTGTATATCTGGTATGACCACTCACATTAACATGTGAAAGGTGTGATCCAGCTATCATCACCCAGTAATTTCCTACCAAAATGCTGCACAGATACAGGCAGTGAGTGCTACAGTCACAGTAAATTTACACAAGCAGTAAATACCCTTTGACCCATTAAGGTACACCTGTACTCAGGCACTGCTACCAAAGGCAATACCAGTGTAAGGAGAGCTTTGTTGCCATCAGACCTCTAGAAACTACAAAACAGAAAATAATCATGAATCTCTTAATATCAGTGTCAGATTAATTGGATCTGTAACAGTCATAAACAAGGATTCATGGTTCCAAAGCAATCTTGAGTGCAGGTCTGCTGGGGAGGAATCAGGGATTTACAAGGAGGGCACAAATCTAATTTCTCATACCTTTTTGCAGATATTGACTTGAGACTAGGAGATGACAGCTGAGTTTTGTCTCTTTTGTAACAACGTTTCCTTATTTTAATCATGAACAAACATTAAAATTACTCTATAACTGCTTTTATTTCAGTCCAGGAGCTGTCATCAGTGTAAATTAGTTGCTCCATATTTACACAGGCAGACATGAAATCAGAGAGAGTTTCCTAGCAACCTCATCTTCATCAAAACTTGAAGGAAAAATAATTATATTTAATAGAATAAAACTTTACTGAATGAAAGGATATGACACTTTTCTTTCATTTTCCTAAAGTACATTCACAGTGCTTTCCTTTTTCTTGTTCCTTAAATTTCCTGTCAGTTACATAAGTCCTTTATTTAGTTCACAGACATCACCATCAACTATGTTAAAAATGCTCTTTATTTCTTTTGAAATTCAAGGTCTCTGTGCCATGATATATCTCCTTGAGAGTATATTTTCTTGAGAGGAGTTCAAAAGACAGAACTATCACAAACATGCACTTCAGAGCTCAAAATATATGAATGGATTCAAGTTTAAAAGTTGATGCAGACACATCATTACAAGAATTAGATATATTTCTGCTGTGTTATTTAGAATGCATATCTTTATAACACAGAAGCTCAACAGCTTTTTTTTATTATTATTTTACCAAAGTTTGCTAGCGTAAATATTTTGGGTTTATGCTTAACCCTGATGTACAGGATGGCCCTTTGAACAAAGATCTCTAAGGGAAAAAGGTTTTTTACTGTGTTCATAACAGCTTCTGTCAGTCTCCAGGCATGGAACAAGACCATTCCAGATCTGGGAGTGGAGCTGGACTGCCTGTCTGCTATGGTATATGAGCCTGCATAAAATAAACCCAAACTTGAATGGGCACAGAAAAACAGAAATTGAGGCTAAGAAGAACTTTCTTAACCAAGAACCTAATATCAATGACTGAATAAAGCAAGCACAATATTGAGTCCATTTATGGGACTGAAATAAAGTGAGATCAGTTAGTCGAGTCTTTTGACAGAGAAGAGCATGATAATCTGAGAGTAACCATAAACTGAAAGTCAGAAAATTAAATCAGAAGTGCAAAAGAACCTCATGAATAGGAAATGTTATTTCTTTTTTATTCATTGCATACACAAAACAAAATAAGTAGCTTTATTCTTTTGTTTCTTAACTGCTTAAGTACAATAAATCACAGAATCACAGAATAGAATTATAGAATGGTTTGGGTAGGAAAGCACCAAATCTTCTAGTTCTGACCCTCCTGCCATGGGCAGAGACACCTCTCACTAGAAGAGATTGTTCAGAGCCCCATCGTGCTTGGCCTTGAGCATTCACAATTTCTCTGAGAAACCCGTTCCAGTGTTTGCCACCTTCACCATAAAGAATTTCTACCCCATATATAAAATCTTAACTTACTTTCTTTCAGTTCATAGCCATTGACCCCTGTTCTATCACCTCCATCCCTTGTAAAGAGTCTCTCTCCAACTTTCTTGTAGGCCCTCATAATTACCGAGTCAACTCTGTACATCACTAAAATATCTTCTGTGATCATCCTTATTAAACTGGCCATCTCAATGAAGATATACTGAAATATGAATGTCTTTTCAGTATAAAAATGTACATACAAACATCTAAATGTATTAGCAGATAGTTAGATAACTTTTGAAAATTTGTTAATCAAATTGAAAATGCTATTCCTGACTTGGGAGGGGATGAAAACTTGATCTAGATTTAATAAATTTATTAATTTCTTTTAAAAATCAGGTCTTTCACCTTATGGTTGGAAAATTGTACTCCAGAGGACATATCTTGGGATACCTTGGACTGTTCTGACAGTCAAATTAGTTTATTATAATTACTATGGAAATAAATAGAGTGTGAACCAACAATTCTGCTCAGTGTAGGAGCCTTATATAGGAATGAAATGTGACTTTGTGAAGAACACTTCACAGCTTTAATGTAATACTGGTTGCAAAATAACTACGTGAATATTATAGGCCATTATTTAAGATAAAAAATTGAAAGCACTTACTTTAAGTAGTCAGGTTTTCAAGTTACTATGTAATGCATATAATTTGAAAGTATTCAAATAACTTTGGCTAAAACTGACCTCACAAAGAATCCCCTTAGGGCACTGAGGATCATTGATAAAAAGTTTATAGCTGGATCTGAATCTGAAGGATCTCCTTAACAAGCATTTGCTGAATGTCATTGAAGATATTCCTAGCAGTCTTTCTGAAAAATTCAATCATTAAGAACTTAATCTGACACTAGCTATATATATATTTGGAAATCACCCTCTCCTGAGAGTACAGAAAGGTCTTTGTGAAACTTAAATTTCATTTAAGAGCTTGAGAACCAATGAGATTTTAAAATTTTACTCACATAAAAAATCACTTTGGCACAGCTATTCCATTGGTGGGAGCCTTTTCTATTCACTCAAGGAATTTTTTTATAATTTCAATTACTTTTTTTCTTCCACTACCAAGTAAAATAGAAACTCAAGGCAGATGAATTTTCTACTTAAAATTTTATACTCACTCAGAAGAGTAGTGAATAAATACTCTAAAAATCAATAACATGTAAAAAGTTCTACAAGAATTAATTGGTCTCAATTAAAACACTATAAACATAAGATTGGGTTGCTAGAAAACAGTAGACATATTAAAGGGGCAGATGCTTCCCTAGAAAACAATGATATATTTGTTTTCCAATAGTGTCTATGTAGTTCTTCTCAAAGTTTTGTAGAAAGGTATGAAAAAAACAAAGGAAATAAACCCCATGTCTTTTTATAAGCACTATTTTTAAGATATCTATAATTTAGTATTTATTTGCAATAAAAGCAACAATAATTTTTAATACTTTGTAAAACACTGATGCTGGAATGAGACATTTCAATGTTCCTATTACCTCTCTTTTTGTATACCTGTAAATATAGTCCCCCTTTCTCTTTGAGTATTGTTGTATTGGAAAGTCTAATAAACGAAAGAAGAATGAATGATTGTTTAAGTGTTGCTGGCTAATCTTAAATGATTGGCTCATGACTGTTTTAGAAAGGTTAAAAATTTAACATTAAATTACATTTGAAATTTGATTTATAGCAGCATAAAGAGAAATTAGTTTTAATGTGGTCCTTCCCAGCACTAGGTATTATGGAAATGATCTGTGAGAGGTTGCCTAAATCCCCAAAAGTTAATATTTTAACAAGATAGGAGAGAATGAAAGAAATGAGTTTTATCTAGTTAAAATATTGAAGGAGTAATCCTGGTCAGAATATCACTGAGAAGTAAAAAAATACTCTAAAATAGGGTGGAGGAAGGCTGCCTGCCACAGGTAATTTGACAGTTTCTGTGACTTCAAGGGTTTTTTCAGTAATTGTTCAGTTGTGTCTAGTGCAGCTTTTTGTAGGAATCTGGGTGTATTTATCTTTGGCAATGTCCAAGACCAACCATGTTTTGGAAGTGTTCCTGTTCTGGTCTCCCGTTCCTCTGTCTGGGCCCCTCCAGGCATCCCAGGTTGCAGCCCTTTCCATGGGGAGAGGGTCCAGCCTGCTCCTTCTGGGGGGCCGTGGTCTCTGGGAGTTCACAACAACTCAGAAAGATGCTCTTTCAAAACACAGGGAGGAAGTCTCTGAATGTTAACCAAAAATACCTGTTGTTTTTCTCTTTTGTGTCTGTTTTCTTAGGGGTGTTTCTTTTTTTTTTTTGTTTTGTTTTGTTTTGTTTGTTTGTTTGTTTTTTGTTTGTTTTTGTTTGTTTGTTTGTTTGTTTGTTTGTTTTTACAAAAGTTCCCGTATTTATATTTATACACGGCAAAATACTGGTGCTAGCATCATAGTCAAATGCCTTCAAAATTGATGATAACTAATGACAGCCAAACCATAGTATTTCTATTGCATTTTCAGTGTACACTATATCATTTACCTAAATGATAAATATATATTTCAGAATATACCTATCCCAGAAGTCAGGACCTGGTTTAAGCTTTTAAAAACGCGATTTTAGAATAATATGTTCTATTTTTCCTTCAAAGCACTTTTTTTTGCCAGTTTTTACAGTGCATGTTGAATATATTTACACAGATCTTTACACTTCAAAACAGAATGACTTCAGAATTCATCAGAACTATGATACAATTTAGCATTTTAGAAAACCTGTGAAAATATGTCTGGAAGGAACCCATTAACACAAAAGCAAGCTGTTTTGACCTGTCTCTGTAGCAGTCTCAATAAACTTGCAATCTGTAGAGGCTGACACATTGGGAATTGGAAGGAAATAGCAGCAAACATCACTGAAAGAGCAAAAATAAAATCATATATTTTGTTCAAGTAGCCCTGTAAGAGGTGTTCAGAAAAAATAATACTGCCTGGGAAAGGACTTCTAATTTGATTTGGGTTTTGTTTTCTGTTCTATTTTGGGGTCTCTGTTATTTTGGGGGAAGATTTTTGCTGTCAAATTATTTCAGCTTTATCAGGGTTTCCAATTGTGTCCAGAAGAAAGCTAGAGTGGCCACTGCCCTTGTACTTAAATAGACTGGTTGTTGTAAGTAATCTAGAAAAATTAAAAGTCTTCAAATGAAGTCAGGAACTCACCTTTTGCATCTCTGGGCCCAGAGATTGTAAGTACAATTGGAAGTGACTATCTACCCACAGATAGTTATTATGCCTTCAAAGTTATTAGCAAAAAGTTATTATTTAATTATAAAATATGTAATAGGCAGACCAGTGTTTTCCTGTCACACAAGCCAAGCAATGGGCAAAGACTATGGGACCTAACAAGTCAATCAAGGGAATATAATTTTTTTTAGAATTGTCTAGTGTCTTCCTCTTCAGACATTTTCAAAGTGCTTACTCAAACTCAAAATATAGTTCAGAAGTTAAGAAAAATTTGAACACATTTATATGGTATTATTATGTTGTGGATATGAGTGGTAGTAATGTCCTACCCACAATCCCAACCTGCCTACTAAGATCTCCAGTAAGGAGGCTGTAAAGCTATTTTCTCTGCTAAATATTTCCCAGTAATAAGCATTCCCTTTGCTTTTCTTCCTCCCCCACCACCTCACCACCTCCCTAATGCCAAGGACATTTGATATGAAGCTTTTATAAACGCTTAGTAGTCATAAGTTTTAGAAGAGTGTCACGATTTCTCATGTCTGATTCAGGACTCTTCATCATTTGGGTTTAGCAAAACTGCAGATACATTGATGCATTAAGCTGCAGAAACAGTGAATTCTCTCAGCCTTGTTTGGTTTTGTAGGAGATAAGTGTTTTCCATCTCCATATAGATAGAGAAAGATCTTTGCACAGAACCTAACATCATTTGTCAGGAAGAAATGTCCAGATTTCTATGTATACAGACAATATCCTTTCATGGAAATGTAGCTTAAGACAGGGACATTTGTAGTCAGCACTTAAGGCTGAATAAAAACTAGACAGACCTATTTATAGTGAACCAAAAAAGGAAATATTTTTCTACTAGTCTGGAAAAACAAAACAGTCAAGAATCTTAGAATGTTATTGAATGGAAGAATAAGGAAAAGAGTAGACAATCATAAAGTCAGGTAAACCTGTCAGCAATTACAAAAAACATTAATATTCAGAGATCAGGATTGAAGATCAAGAGCCCAGAACACATCTGTAAGTAAGAGGCGTATCATACAGAAATCACAGTGGATTTTCTAAGTGGATGCATCCCACAGGGCAGCCCTTCATTTTTTTTTGCAGATTAATTACAACCAGATGTAGCTTGATTGCCCAGGTGGAATTGACTGAGACACACAGAGGCTGAACTTCCAATTTCTTTCTGGAACAGAGGTTTCACAAAATGTTTAACCTAATGTTTCTTTATCTCTGAGGACAGGTTTTATTTCCCTTTAGAAAATTCCGAAGGAAAAAATCCGAGGTGGTTTGAAGGATAGCCCCTCTCTTTCTGTTGCCACTCAGGATCAGCAGATGGAAACAGCAGGCTGCAGGAATTGAGCTCCCAGTTGGTGTCTGAGCAATTGTCTCATGCCAAGAGAATTGAGAAGGCCACAGAGGAACCAGCTCCCAGCCAGCATTTGGGCAAAAGCATGCCAAGGTGGTTAAGCAGCCTGCAGGGAAATCTGGCTTCTGCCAGGGTGTAGATGAAGTGCAAGGCACAGTGAAATGTGACTCCCAGCTGGCACCAAGGCAAAAATCCATGCCAAGATAGTTGATCCAGTCACAGAAAGACAGCCCTCATTGGCACCAGGCCAGAGACCGATAGCAGTGAGTTGGGAATTGCTTTCAAACTCTCTTGTCTCTTGCTTCAAACATGAGTCCCTCAGAGCCCACAGAAAGGGTTCATCACCATTTCCTGAATCTCAGGGGAAAGCAGAGTTCCAACATTGTTTTTACAGCAACCAGAAGGAAGAAATTTCTATTTCCAGACAGAACATACATAAGGCCAGTGATGACATGCGTAGCAAGAGGAGAAAGGTCCATCCTGAACATGCACACCCTCAGCTTCCTTGAAACATTCTTAGAGCTTTCAAACACCAATGAGTCACTTGCATCCAATGGAAATAATTCAATTGTCATTCTGTGAGGCTGTTTCTACTTCACTGCCATCTCAAGAACAATGAGATGGTTTGTATGTGGAGATAGACCTGCTTCCTTTTCTCCTCATCTCAGAAGGATTTACGGAATGGCTGTGGTTCTCCTTAAAACACACTCACAAATGTTCACAAATGGCTTGCAATTTCCCTGGTAAAAATACTCTTAAGAAAGGGTGTCTTCCTTAAACTTTCAGAAGTTTTACAAGGTGACCAATGAATGGCTCTTCAATGAAAGACAGCTTCTAAAGGGGGAGTACACAGGAATTTCCAGAACCCTGTGAAGCAAAAATAATATACTTTCAAGCTTTTAGATTACTGATGCTATCAAATATGTAGCTAAGGTTTTCATTCAGGTGAACAAATAAAATCTAATTTCATGTTTGTTTTCAGAAAATAACTTTCATGTCTTCCAAACATATTTATATATTTGCCATTGATTCTTAATATCAAAATTTATTTTATTTGTCAATAAACTAAATTAATTTTAGCCAAATCAAATGTGTGACGATAACTAGTAAGTGATGTCCCTGTGTCAACCCATTAACTTTCCTATCTTATTTTCTATCCCATCCTGCTTGAAAAGGTTAAGAGATTGTCTGGGTTTGTTCTGGCAGCTAGCCAAGACCAACCCATGAACATTTACTTTGCTTTCTATCCTGATTTTCTAGAGGAAAAGAGGTTGAGCCAGAACATATCCAGAAGCAAATCCAAGGACAATTTTTCTCTGCTTTACTATTCCTATGTGTAGGAACTTTTGTCAAGAAATAAGATTTTTTTCCACTTTGTCAGTCAGTCATAATTATCATATATATTGTTCAGCAAACAAATATATCACTGATGTACCAACATGGAGTAATGTTTATGATGAACAAGTTTGGGTTTATGAATTGAGATGCCTAAGCAATTGTTTTGTATTTGTAAAAAAATGACAGTGAATCCTTTGTAAACTCTTTAGTCAGAAAACCACTTCAAATTTTGTGATTATCAACACTTCAATACATTTTAGAGTGTCAGAAAAATTATTTGACTGAAGTAACTGGTTTTCAAACTAATTAATATTTGTTACAGATTATATTCTTACAGAAGATTCCTAAATGTTGCTTTCTAAAATCTTTTTTTCCCCCTCCACTAATATGTGCCTAAAATTTTTGCCTTGAAGATTAATATTTTTCAAACCTAGCCTAAACCTGCAGTTTGTTTATTTTTCTGCAGTGTTTGGATTAAAATCATTTAGTTCTCTGGAATATAAGTAGACTGAAATTGACTTCTGTTAAAAATTGCCTTATGACTACTTGCTGAAAAACTGCACTGATGAATCAGCTGAACATAGAAAATTAGAAATTGGAAGATACACATTCCTTATTCAGAGCAGTGCATTTGAGTGCTCCGTGAAAAAATTGGTTTTGATTTGGCTGAGCTTTGGAGGTTTGAAAATAATGCCTCTAAAATATGCCTTGTGCATGGAAACTGAGTTCTTTCAGCATGCCTCACTAGTGTTCTGAGTAAATCAGGTTGCACTGACACCCAGCAGACAGCCCAGAGTGCAAGAGGAGCTCAGAGTACTTCTGGAAGATAAGATGTTTCCAAAGATCCCTCCTAATTCAGTCTGCATTGGCACACACACTGACAAGAACATGCACTATGTGCTCAAAGGCTGCCCAGATACTGACTGCATCCTGCTTTCTGTTGTGGCTGCTAACCAACAAAGAAATGCATTTTTTAGAATTTTGGTTTTGTGATAGTGCCAGATGATTTACTTTTTAATGCATTCATAATTATGTTTACCTTAATAAAGCAGCTAAAAAGAGCCTACTGTGAAGAGAAAGGGAGACATTTCCTTCCCTGAGGGGCTTACTGAGCATACCCAAGGCCGAGTATCTCGGAGACAGGAGAGTCAGTTACAGTCACAAATAAGTGCTTGACACTCATGAAATGACATTTTACAGTGGAGAAAAAGCAGCAAAGATACTTCAAAGGGATCTAGAAGGGTCTGAGACTGGTGCTACGCAGATTGAAAAGGGAAAAGCAAGGATAATAGACAAAGGATAACAAGCAAATTCCCTTTATTTGAATATTCTTTACTTAAATAATTAAATATTTGCTTTTATTTAAAGAAATTGTGTTCTCTGAGGGCTTTAAATAACTTTGTTTTACAACAGACTAATTAGATGTGAAAGACACAATGGAATGCACCTTGAAACTTTGGTTTTGGTGACACCAGATCCCAGTTAGAGCAGAAGAAAAATTTCTGGCATTTTGTGGAAGCCAAAATACTTTATGATTTCATTCACAGAATAAAAAGGAATACAATTAATAGTGCAGACAAAACTCTCTATTTGAATAAAGGTAATGCTTATATTTATGAGTGTTTTAAGTGTAGGAACAGTCAGCATTTCATTAAATGCATTGGTTATAAAACAGCAGAAAAATATTTGCAAAATCCTTTCACCAGTGCAACAGGATTACCATAAGGAAGAGCTCACCAAGTGTGACACAAATTAGAGTGTGGCTGATTTCACTCTAGCCTCCATGACCTCATGGTAATTGTTCACAGCAACAGATATTTCTGAAGGTTGTGCTGAAATTTTCAACCGCTTTTTCTTTTTTTTTTTTTATATTGATGTTTTCAAAAATAAGTTTAAAATCAATGAAGTGAATATTGGTAGAGAGTATGATGCCTTTTATTTAGATCAAATGCACAATGCTTAAAACGTTTAGAAAATCACAGACTAGTTAGGGCTGGAAGGGCCCTCTGCAGATCCAGGAATGTATCCAGGAGAGTTTTGAATGTCTCTGGACAGGGAGACTCTACAACCTCCCTGGGCAGCCTGTTGTGCTCTGCCACACTCAATACAAAGTTCTCCCTCACACTGAGGTGAAGCTACTTGTGTTTCAGTTTATTGCCATTGCTCCTCATCCTGTCACTAGCACCATGAAAAAGAGTCTGGAACCTCCTCTTGGCACCCATCACTGAGATATTTGTATTTATTGGTGAGATCCCCTCTCAGTCTCACCTTTTCCAGACTAAACAAGCCCAGCTCGCCTCAAAACAAAAATGTTCCAGATCTTTCATCACCTTTGTGGCCTCTGCTGGACACTCTCTGGAAGTTCCCTGTCTTGTGCTGAGGAGATCAGAACAAGAGGAGTTCATGTTAAATATTTATATGTAGTAAAATAAAAGAAAAATACTCAAGGAAGTATTGGTAAGACAAGGGAAAAATATATTTTCTTTCCCTTACAGTTTATGAGTTACAAGTAGATATTTTTAGTTGATAATAAAAAGCTGAACAAGGTTTATTACAGCAAGTTTAATATAGCAGTTAAGCAGAAAAACATACAAACAGACTCTCAGAACTATAATTTTTCTGGTAATAGAGTTCATTTTCCAGCACAAAGGCTTCTGCAAAGTCTAAGCTTGACTTCTATCCCACATAAACCTTATTAAAACATCTTTGAAGAAATGTAGTTTATTTATGGATTTGGAGAAAGTTCTTGAAAGGAGGTTAACATTTGTGATCATACAAATACAATGCAGATTAAATCTCCTGAAAGCTACACAGCTATTAAAAAAATAAACAAACCAAAATAAATTCTTTTAAATTTTATTCCTCATCGAAAAATCCAGGAAAAAAATAGTAGTATTTACTGCAGAGAACAATTCAAGGGAACTGATCTGGTTTTGGTTTTCTAACTTGCCTCTCAAACTGTAACTTTCTGTTAGACTGGCATTCCTTAATCATATGATCCAATGGCAGTGAAAGTG
The DNA here is from genome assembly GCA_013400215.1 of Cisticola juncidis. Lineage (NCBI taxonomy): Eukaryota > Metazoa > Chordata > Aves > Passeriformes > Cisticolidae > Cisticola > Cisticola juncidis. The sequence goes on along the minus strand of VXBR01009613.1, from coordinate 263,713 downwards.
CCCATATTCAATGTGTTAAGAGCTATAACAGTTTTGCTGGGATGTGTACATTTTTTCCAAGATCCATTTATTCATTCTTGTGTTGACCTCACTGTCTCCTAATTTTTCCAAACAACTTCTGGCAGTGTAACTACTAGTTTTGTGTTGCAAAATCTCCTGAAGGTATTAAGATTTTTCTCATTTTTAGTCATAATAATTCATTTTTGCTTAAAAAGATTATCAGGTCATTAAATTCTCTTCCATTTCTTTTATCTATAATAAATATAGTTTATAATTTGGTATCTGTAGGCTTTCCATTTTTACTGATAATATGCTGGACATAGAACATACTTTGATCATATTGCCTTTCTTCTCTTTTTTGATACACCACCTTTTTGGAAATGTAATCGAATCTTAATGAAACATATGTGTATATATTCTCTTCTGCTTAGAAATTTCCTGTAGTGCTGGCTAGATAAATTCTCAGAATGGTTCTTCAGAACAGGCACATCAGAAAAGTGGAGACTAATGCATGCTGACCTGCCATATGGGCAGCATTTCACTGAAACCCTTTTTTTCTTCTTATGAGACGTACATACAAATCCCAGAAGCAATGTACACAGTTTTGTGTTTAATAACATAGTGCAGCATACTGTTCACAAAAGTATGTAGGCACAGATGAATCATGAACATAAACAGGGGGAGACAGATTGTGTACATTGAGCCTCTGTGTCTCACTGCCACACCGCGCGCAGCGGAGGCCAGTCCTGGTGCCTGAGGCAGCAACTACCCACAGAACCTCTGCCCTGCTCCTCAGAAGCATCTTATTAACCCCAGAAGAGCCACAGATTCTGCATTACCTGCTGGAAGTCTCTGCTCTGTAAACACCTGCAGTTGCCCTGTCTGATGGGCCTTTGGCATGGAAATAATATTTGCAGCAACCCTGAGCAACTTTTCAGCTTCCCCTGAGTTACTCTCACAGACTGCTCCTCACCTTGTCACTCACAGCGGGATGACAATATCAAAGCTGGTAAATTTTGTTCTGGAACCAACTGCTGTGTTGCGGACAGGCACAATAAATTCTCTGCTAAAGAAGTTTGAACAGGGGGCCAAAAAAACTACAGTTATTAAAAGAAGATGGATTTTTTAAAGATGGAGAGAGTGGATAGGAGAATACAGAGACAAAGGAAGAGCAATGTGCAGAAACATAATAGCCAGGAGAAACCAATGACAGAAGTAATTTTTAGACTGTAAAAAGATGAGACAAGAACGGCTTGAGGGGAATTTATTTTTTAGAAAGAGCAAACAAAAAAAAATCCCCAAGAACTGCAGCACAGCCGTCCATCCTGCACATTGTGGAAAGAAAACAACACAACATTGCCTTTTTCTGCTATCATCTGACCACAAAAGAAAGCCAAGAACGAGTCAAAGAAGAGCAGTTCACTGTCAAACACATGCTAGCATTCTTGCTATCACTACCATACAGCTCTTGTCCTTGTCTCAGACACAGAGATTTAACGACTATGTGACGTGAAGAAAATAAATGTACATGAACGTACTTATTTTTCCCCCAAAATTATGGGGCTTGAGATGAAACAAAGAATTTAATCTGAGAAAGAATAAAAAACCCCCAATGCTTTGTAGTTGAAAAATGTTTCAAATTCAAAATGTTTCTCAGCATGGAGCCTTTGGCTGAAAACTTCAAGAGCTGGAGATCCCAAGATGCTGTGCAGGAATTGCCTCCCCTCAGCACACACATGACATGTTTAAATATCCATCCAGCCACAAGATGTCAGCACACTCAACTGGAATTCCTACAAAACCCAAAATCTGTATAAATGGGGTATTTCTGTGTCACACATCTCTGCTCCTTCTATTAATGGAGGAAAAAAAATGTTTCTGAGGAGTTACATGAAATTTCACATTCAGGCTGTGCCTTCGAAATGGAAATACCTTTGTCTGCCCATAGTATCTTAATGAGAGTAAAGTGCTGAAACAGAATGGTGAACATGGTTTTCTCTTCCCATTCTGAAATCAACAAATGTTGGGCAAAGATCTGAAACAGCTCATGGGCACCTGAATAACATTCAATACCAGAGTGTAAGCTCTGGCCAGCTGCTTAGACATTTTAGACTGCACATTCAGCTTTAAAATCCTGCTTCAGTATCTCTCCAGAAATTATTTCAACTCCATAGTGTCCAAACACCTGTTTCATGGCCTTCCCAATCACCATATCTATAAACCCTGAAATACAAATTGCACAGGTGGGTTCTGGCTGGTGTGCTAAGTACTATAAGTGGAGACTGTATGGGATCTGGGCATAGCACAAAATAAATTAATCATGTCCACTTTGTTTCAAAAACAGTTCAGACTCAAGATGTCATGATATCAGTAGTCTTTTGCAATTTGCATACTGACCAAAATATTCAGTGAGTTGTTTCTCTTACTGCATTCCTTTCTACAAAGATCCAAATTTCACCTTGGGCAGGAAAATGTCTGGGATCTTCCTGTAAAATATAGTCAGAATTCCCTCTATGTTATTTGAATTCTTTCAGCACATCAACATATCCACAGCAGATGGAATATGAGAGACTTCTGAGGAGACTGGGGTAGCTAGATTCTCTAAGCCTGACGTCCATATTAGGTAAATTAGTAGTCATAATGTACAACAAAGTTAGTGGGCATCTGGATAAATACACATTCCTTGGAAAGACCAGCATGCCTTCTGTAGAGGAGAGTTCTGTAATGTGGATGTTTTGGTATTTTTTGTGACAAAGTCATCAAACATGAAAAGAATTATTTATTCGATATAGTTTATCTGTATTTTCAAAATATTTGACAATGCCATCTCTCAAGCCTTTTAAAGAAAATCATAGATTCTTAGAATAATAGAATATACTGAGTTGGAAAGAATCCATCAGGATCATCAAGCTCAGCCCCTGGCTTTGCAGGACACTCCAAGGATCACACCATGTCTCTATGGTCTTTTACATGGGCTGAGCTGAGACTTGTGCTTTGCAATGGTTCGTGCAAGTGCTAGAAAAGGTATTTTGTAGGGAGCTTGGAAAGTTTGCTGTTAATACTAAATTATTCAGAATAGGAAAAATGCAGACTGACTGTGAAGAATCACTGCAGAAACTTATGAGGCTGATTGGGCAATAAAATAGCAGATGAAATGCAGTGCAGAAAAATGTAAAGTGATGCACAAGAGGGAAAAATCCCACAAATTCACATATAAAATGATGAGATCCAAGCAAAATGCTACCTCTCAGAAGAAAAATCTTGATATAATGAGAGTTGGCTCCACAAATATGTCAATCCCGTGCTGAATAACAGACAAAAATCCCAATCAAATGTTAGTAACTGTCAGGAAAAAAACAAAAACAAACAAACCAAAACAGTGAACAAGATAATTCTCAGTTGCATAAATCATTTTTAATCACAGTTTAAATCACCTTTAAAACACAATTCTGACCTCTCTCCCATTGCCCTCCTACATTCAAAAGGGTATAGCAGAATTTGAAATTATTAGCAAAATAATTTGGGTTACAATAATTATTAAAGATGAGTATTTCTTTCCAAAGGGACAAAACTGAGGCATTTAGAGTGAGCTAAGACCCTTCTATCTAGGGAAGAAACAAATTAAAAGGAAGAGAAAACAGATCCATAAGCTCAGAAGAAGACTGAGCAGAGAGATGACCCCAGGGGGATGGCCCTTTGTGACTGACCTGGTACAGCCATTCCACTGTGCTGAGCACATTCTGGCCAACAGGTAATGGGAACTGATAAGAAGCACTTTGGCTATTAATTAAGGTGTTGGCTAGTATCACTTACAGAGCATTTATTACCTGTGGTGCTGCCATTTATCATGAGCATTTTGATTAGTGAATTCACCTTTTTTGAGGAAAGTGAAAGAATTTGAGAACAAAGTTTAGGAATAATGGTGGTATTACTCTTATTATAAAATAGAATAATATCTATAGTCTGGTAATCTGCCCATCTTAATCATTGCCTAGGTAAAAGTCTAATTGAAATTAATGAACATTTTCTCAGAGGAATGGTTTCAGGATTCTCTTCTGTATAGATTATTTATATCATGCTCATCACCATAGTTTCTGAATGTGTTCCAGTAGTACATTAAGCAATGTGACTAACATCTGTCACATGGTTTTTTTTTCTTCAGTCTCTCTCCAGGGAGATAAATATATGCAGTCGAGTTTCTTGTATCCAAAAGGAATTTTGCCAGGTGAAGAGAGAAAGAGAAGATTAAAAAAAAAGGTGAGGGAAATATTTTGGGTTTTTTTCATTAATGTATAATCTATTTTTATATTAGTGAAAAACATGTACTGTATTTTGACCTTCTTATTTCAATTTGCAGCCTCACTTTAGAGTATGACCTCCATGCTGAATTAAGCTTCAAATAAAATAAAGTTATATCCATTAATTTGACTCATTTTCTTTTCTGAACTAATAGTGGTAATCAGAACACAAAGGAAAACTATGAATCATGTTATGTTAATGTGGAAGAAAAGACAAAATGTCACCAATCATGAAGTACTAATGATTTTTCAAGGATGATAATTGAATGGTATCTAGTTACTAAGAAACTGTTAACATTTTAAAATATTTAATTACTTTAAATTGCAACTGATTTTTAAAATAAAATATTTCATATACATGAATTAATTAATGAAAATTTGCAGTGAAGTTTAGCACAACACTACTGTGCAGTGTTTGACTTGGAATATATCTGCATAATTTTTGAACAATACAAATCCCCAACACAGATTGATGCGTAATTTTCTTTACAAACCACTTCAAGATATTTCTTTCAAGGAGTAATTACTATGACCAAAATCTGCATTTTACAGATGTGGTTAGTGAAAGAGGCAATGAGTCATGTAGTGAAAAATTGAACTAATGCTACGTTCTTGGTTGCCTGTGGACCATACTGCTTCCCCAAACAAAAGAACAAAACTAAAGTAATTAATAATAGACAATCATGGTTTGAAAACCCTCCATTACCTTTTTTTCAGAGTTCACTAAAAAGTGATTTCTCCTTTATTTAGAGAAGAATGGGGATTGTGATCTTACCAGCAGATAAGAAGTGGAGTAGAGTGTAAATAACCATCCCATCTTGGACGTGACCTTGGTTGCCCCCTTCCAGTTAAGATAGTCAAAACTAAAGGAGGATTTCCAGAAAGTGTATATGGCCTGTCCACTGGTGGTATTCTGCAGCCCATAGAATGATAAATGTCATGTGTATTATTGTGCTGAAGAGTCCAGAGAAACATCTTAAGGTTGTACTCCAGTAGGTCACAGACAAGAACAGTCCTACTCTACGTTGTCAGGCTTTTGTTAAAGACCTTGATGAAATATCGGGTTGCTTAGTTCCATAATATTAAAGGAAGCTTGGCCCTGCTTTTATTAAATAGGTCCCCCTCTTCTCAGTGACAGACTTTCCATTCTAGCTAATGACAGCAAATACATCTGAATATTTATTATGTGTTGAAAGAAAAAATGTTGGATAGAGACAGAATATAATAATGCCTTTTATTTTTCTTGAGGCGATCTGTCTTGGCATTCTAAGTGCCACAGATTAAAGCAGCAATAAAAAAAAAAAGAAGAAGAAGAAGAAGAAGAAATGAGTATCTCAAAATAACAAAGCATTACTGAATAAAGGCTAAAATCATCTTAATGCATCAGGCTGAAAGCCATCCAAAAATGACCTATGAGAGCATCCTGTAAAATTACAAACCTATGCTTTTGCCAGAAGTGAGCCTTCCTTAAGCCTTAGGCTACAAAGGTGAATTTTCTCAGAGCTTGGCTCTTGAAATAGTTCATATCTCCTAAGAGGGTTAAAAGGTATAGAGAGTGCCAGAAATTCTGCAAGACGTTGAAGTTGCATAATAAAACCAGTGGCTATGAATCTGAGACTATACCTCATTTTCTTTATGTCATTAAGTATGGCTATGTGCTGAACGAGATCAGAATTATTCATGCTGATGAATACCTAAGGAATTTCCCTATGGCAGATCTGCATATTGTGTGTGCCACATACAAAAGTCTTAGACATGAAGTTTAACTGGGTCTAGTGATTTCTAATATCACGGCTGTTTTTCACTCATGAATCATCACTTTGTTTAGCAGGTAGTTAATGTTCACTCACATTTCTGGCCTTTGCTGACCTTCTTCCAGCCTGTGTCAGATGAATGCAGCAGGTGAATGTTCTGAGATAAGCATAAGCCAGGAAGCAGCAAGTTATAGTTATTCAGTGACTATTTTATTTAAATATTCACTGTGAGCCTTAACACCACACACACACTCGAGTTGTAATCACAGACCTACTATCCCAGCAGCAACCTTCTCCAGAGGAGCACCTTTATAAAGAGGCCCTGGTGGCTCAGGCTGGTCTGCCCTGGTGCTCAGCTGCCACGGTGATTTCAGGCTCCTGAGAGCATCAAGCCACTCGGGGGATGCGGGAGAGACGAGACGGAGCCTCTTGCTTGGAGCTCCTCAGCAGGCTTCCCTGGTGAAGAGAGTGCTCTGGTCAAAATCTAATTGCCAGGATTTGATATTTCTTCCAAAGGACAATTCTTGCTAGACAAATTGTCTGATGATTTTGGTATTACCTTTTTCTAAACTGGACAAAGATTATTTTGAGAGATAAAAAGCACCAACTGCAAACATCTTTGCCATTTCTTTGCTTATTTCCCCTTCAGCTTTGAATGTTTCATTCCTTTCCCATTCTGTATGCCCATATCTATCTTCCCACTCTCTTTTCCTTTCTTGCTGTTGTCATTCCACTTTTCTATATTTTGTTTTCATTTTGCACTTAACTTCTTGTTTGTGTTCACTGCATTCCTTTGACAGAAGGTATCCTGCTCTCTGTCGTACTTCCCATTGACCTCCCTCCCTCTTAAGTTTGTCATCCCTTTACATTCAATGTGACCCTCTCTTTGTATACTCCCCAGTAAATCCTTTGATTGTATGTGTGCATACAGAACAGACAATCCCATCTTTTATCACACCTTTTAAGCTGCACAGAGCTTCCAGCTCTTGATCTCCTTATCTCACACATTCTGTGCCATGTTTTAATGCTGGGATTAATAAAAAGTCTGCGTTGGAAGCTTTTACTTATATAATAGCAAGTAAACCAACTCTTTGGTTTGATGGGGTTTGTTCATGGGCTATCAAAAAGTTAACAAACTATCAGCTCCCAAATGGCTTCCATTCAGTAACTGACTGAAGCCCTAGACTTTCTGAGAGTATCTTGGCCCTTTGAGTAGCAGTCTGTGTGGCAACTTCTTGCCTAACACACATTCTTGTTGAATTACAGAGTCTCTGCACCTTCCTCCAAGGACACGAGCTCTTGGTATGAGTGATCCAGTGTGATGTGGCTGAGCTCGGTCAGGGAGATGAGCTGAGCTGAGCTGAGCTGCCACATCACTGTTCTTGGTGGATGATACAGCCCTACAGCAATCAGTTGGCCAGTCAATAAACAGTGGGTAGGGTTATAGCTGCACTGACATGAGGCCAAAACACAGCATGTTTATGGCAGTATTCCAGTCAGGGTCTTCCCTAAAATACCTAGATCTGGGGAAGATGGTAAAGTATTACACTTCCCAGCGACTTTCATCTCTGGTATTTGTTCACTGCCTTAGCAACAGGGCATCGGAATTTATATCTGAAAGCTGAGGTAAACACTGACAGTAATAAGACTGAAGCTTTTAGAGCTTTTTCAAAAAAAATCCATCATATCTGTCTTTGCTTAGAATCCAGTTAGACCTTTGTATGTATACTTATTGATGACCTGTATAGAATTAAGATGATAGATTAAGATGATAGACATAATTCTCTGTGCTCAACCAGTAAAAAAAGCAAAATGCTTTCATCCAAACATCAAATACATAATTTGGATAAATCCACGAGGGTAATGTTCACTCTCTGCAATAGACCATCTGGTACAGAAGACACTGTGCCAATTAATATAGATGGAATGACTGTTAGCACTGCAGATAGTAAATATTTCAGACTAATCTTTTTTGTCATTTATCAGCGACACTCATCCTTCAAAATTTGCAATCAGAGTCTCCAGCATGTTGAAACAGATTGATCACGTTCAGACTTTTATTACCCTGCAAAACCTTTGCCTTCTTTTGAATTCTTTTATAGTTCTGGCCTCCACTATTTATGTGAGAGTGAAAGGTTATTGTGAAGCCAAAGAACAGTTAGCAGCATTCTTTGGCTGATTTGCCTGCCTATCTCATTAATGAGTATGTATTGCCTTGCAAATGTTATGTTTAATCCAAAGATTGTGATTCACATTTTTTCTCTACGGAAAAGGTAAATACAGTTTGATTAATAGAACCTTAATGACTATTTCAGAAGAGAGAATAATAATATGTTTGCAATATTAACTTACAAGTTAATCCTGAGAAGGCTTGGTCAGCTTTTCACCTCTGCTAAAATCATTGGCCATGACTGTAGTTCAGTCGTACTTCTGAGAGACCTGGGAAATTCTTTTATAATATCCAGGAACTATTATTTTAATGGTATTCAAAGAAAATTTTTGAATGTTGTTTTCCAGAGCATTTGACAAAGCTCCAAACAAAGCTGTATAGGAGCCTAGTAACATGTTCTCCAGTCTTCAAAGTGCTTCAGAAACATCATAGTTTTGAATCTTCTCCTTTAATGTTGGAAACTTAATAATAAAGCATTTAAAACCTTTCTCGTTATAATACAATAGCAGCAGTAAAATAAATTGTGTGATGGTGGAAGTAGAAGATCAGGATTATTTTTTATTTTTCAGGCCATTACCTCACGGTCTAAAGAAAAAATGAAAAAATAAGAAAATTATCAAAACACAGTTATCTTTGTATTTGTTTTTAGTTGCTTTTAAAGGTGTAGAGAGACAGGCAGAAACTTTGCATATTAATTATATGGAAACTTGGGGTATGCATACAGAACAGTGCAGATTTGGCCTCTGCAATGTGATCAGAGAAGGGTTTTTTGAAGATGACTTCAGCGCTTCTCACTTTTGACCATATTCTGCATTGCATCACAGGAAGCATTTATGGCATTACAAAAAATATATTTTTTAAATATCAGGATTGAAACAGACCTTCGTGAACATGAATAGCACAGGATCATAGAATCAGAATCATAGAATATTTTAGATTAAAGATCACCTAGTTTGAACCCCCCTACTGTAAGCAGGGACACCTTTCACTAGACCAGGTTGCTCAAAGCCCCATCCAATTATGCCTTGAACACTTCCATGGACAAGCTGTCAGCAAATTTTCTGGGCAATCTATGCCAGTACCTCACCACTCTTACACTAAAGAATTTCTTCCTAATCAAAAATTACCCTCTTTCAATTTAAAGCCACTACTCCATATCAAATTAACAAAAATATTACAAAATGTCTGATCTGAAAGTTTTCTGCAAGTTTTCTTATAACTGAAATCACATACTGATTTCACCAATCTGACTCCCACTGTTATCTGAGGCCAACAGCTTCAGGAATCCAACAGGAGTTCTCAGTAAATGAACAGATAAGTGTGTTTGGCTATTTCTAGAATCCGTAATGCAGACATTCATGCTAAGCAAATTGGTTTTATTTTGCAACAAGAGCACCATAATGCTCTGTGAGGGTTCAGAAATTTCTTGGGATTTGAGACATACACATACACGAAGAGGCTTTATGAAACACTAACTTGTGCCAGTTTTGTTTATATTGCCCTTGATAAGCTGTTAACCTCACAGAAATGAACCCACTCTATCATTTTAGGGCAGTTAGTCTTCCACAAATTTGGTGGAATTGAAAGAAAATTAAATATAAGAACAGGTGGGAATTTAGACAAAAATATCCTATATTTTTTTATCTTGGTCTCAAATCTGTGACATTGTTTTCTTTCAGAGAAAAATGGTGGATGTAAAATTACAGATATTTTAGAAAGTGAAAAATCAGATATATACATCCACACTATAGCACATATGCAGGCCTATAGAGTTTGCAACTCCTGTTACCATAAGAACATTTGTATTTAAACACCTAAAAACATAGCTCAGGGAGTGATTATGTCTGAAGAACTGTACATTTCTAGACCATAGTTCCCTATGTAGACTTTACAATGTTCAGCCATGCTCTTGCTTGTCCTTGATGACCTACAGGCCAGATGAAGTTTTTAATTATGTGTTTATAAATACTCATACTGGAGACACATTCACTCACTATTTTTCCATTTATTCCTTTATGAAACTTTGCTTTTTAATATATCTTCATCTTTCTCTTTCACGTCAGGGTTTTTGTGGTTTTTTTTGTTGGTTTGGTTTTCTTGTTTTTTTTTTTATTTTCAGCATACTCATTGTATGTTTGCAAGTTCCTGGTTTTGAACTATGGGAGGAAAAAAATGAAGAATTCAAATCTCTAGGACAAACTTATTTTGAATATTATTTATTTAGTAGCCTTTTGTGATGGTTTTGTGGAGTACAAGTATACAAAGGCTACATTCCAGAGCTTTAGATGAGTACTTAAAAAAAGGACAGGAAATCTCAGTTACGGGGTTCACTATCAAGATTAAGATAATCTTTGAAATATATAATTACTGTGAGTAATATATCTTACTAGATTTAACCCCTTTATTGTAGTGAATAATATTTTTTTAAGCTGTGAACTAAGGTCTGTTGGTGGTGAATAAATAAAACTGAGAGTCCAATTTTTATTGTCTGACCAAAGCATAAAGGAATTCCTCTGTGCTGATAGGAATAAAATTCTTGAAAATATTTATAAACACTGTCTTTTGACAGCCATCCTTTGCACTTGTCTTAATAAAATAGTTCTGTCCAATTTCTACTGTTCTTTACCATATGACAGCATTTGGTATTGAGAGCATACATTTTTTACAGTGCAAGGGAACAGTGTTCTTTCAAGTGACCTTGTAGGCACTATTCCATTTCAAAGAACAAATACCAGATGTGAGACATTAAATATGAATTTATGAATTCCAATTTACTTGGTAGAAACATTTCCCTTGCAACCTTCACTTGCATTGCAAGTTCTATCATGATTAGGATGTTTAAGGCCATGATTCCACAAGAACATTTCTCAGTGATAGAATGGCTCATATAGTTCATACCTTCTCCCTATCATCCACTGTTCACTCCTAAACTTTCTCTCCCTTTCAACTGCACTATAATGTTTACAGAGGGGAACAGGCTAGCCTGAAGTTACTGCTGGGACCAACCTCTTAACCAAACCTCACAAGAGCATTTCACAGAGGTGTAAAAGGAGATTTTTTCCATCCAAAACTGATTTATGAATAATCAGATGAGGCTGAAGAGATGCTATGAGACATTACACAACTTGTAAATTAGAATCATATGCAAGAGTGGCAAGATATAGGCAGAAATTTATTCAGAGATAGATTTTTTTTCACAGTCTACACAGGCTTAAAAAACTTATGTATTTCTCATTCTCTCACCATGTACCCATATTTACCTCTAACTGGGAAAGCAGAGCTCCCACAGACCAGTGGTCTCCATGCAGAGCATATGTTAACACAAAATCCTTGGAAGAACTGTGACAGCTGTCCTGAAATTATATTCCTGGAATTTGCAGTGTTGTGAACAGCAACCATCTCTTCTCTTAACTCAAGACCTCGGGAGGGTAAGGAACTGAATGACTGGATTAATGCAGAGCAAACTGTGACCCAGAGAGTGGACATGTGCCTGGGCAAAAGAACATTTCTGTACTTCTGTTCTTAAGGGCTCACTTGTTAATTTTTGAGTATCTCTGGTTTCATAATAGTGCAGTTTTGTCATAAAATCATGAATACAAAACTAGATAACAAAATCAGAGTTAGGAGCAACCAGCTAGGCAGAAATGAAAAATATGAATATTTGTGTCCCTGGGCATGTTTTCCCAATCATTTTGATCTGCTTAAAGAATTACCCCTTTGCTGCCGCAGGAATAGATAAAAAATAAGAAACAGATATATTTCTAAAACAAAAATTGAAATAGAAGTTATCTTTCAGTGTACATTGTCTTCTCAATATCCTGACTTTTCTGAAAATTTAGCCCAGGGTGGTTAGACTGTGAAGAAGGAAAGAGAAGATGGGTTCCTGCACATGAGCTAGAAGGAGTTCTAAGAACATGGGGTTGACTGGAGGGAGAAAATGTAAAGTCAAGAGAAGAAAGGAAAACCACTAGAGCAGTTAAGAAAAGGGGAAGAAGGCAAGTGAATAGCATGAGGGGGTGTAACACTAATTTAGCAGTATGATGAAATATAAGGAGGGGGGAACTGTGCTGATAATTGAAATTAAATTAGAACATTCTATTAGCCTTCTGGAAGACTTAATATGTTCTATTCTTACTAGCAGCAGATTAACATCAGAATATAATAATAAAAAAAGAAACACAACAAAATAGACAATAACAACAAATATACAATTAATATTTCACTAGAGATTTCTTACTAGAAGAGCAACAACATCTTTCAGAGACACAGTCATTCTTGCAAGTCAAAGGTAAGAGAAACCTTGGGTGAACTTGCTTCCTTCTTCCTGCTCTCAGGAGTACAAACCTCAGAGTGGGATGGTCATTGCTACCTGCCAGCTCTAATGAGAGAAATTTCTGTCTGCAATTCAGCAGCTGCATGATACAAGGGGGCTTTTATGGGGAGAGGTGCCAGATCTTTTATAGTTCAACATGGTATCAAGATCTTTGTTTAGAGCTAGCAAACCCCAGCTGTTTTCACTGCTCTGAGATTCCAGCTAGAAATATCTTTGTAGACAGGAAGCACACAACAAAGTCCCACAGGTTCCTTGAAGTGTGGGTTTAAGCAACTGAAAATAAGAAAGGGAAGAATTCCTGGAACTTCTCCAAGGATTGAGGCAGAGTGTGCCTTTCCTCTTTGACTCTCTGATTCTGGTTTTCAAAGACCACTGTCACAGCAGTCCTTCTAAGAAGAGAGATCATTCAGTGTACTTCCTCTGCCTTCTTGGACTGTCCATTAATGTTTCTCCCCCAGTGCATGCCACAGGGGGTAGATAATATTTGAGATACTAGTTTTTGTTCTGGATTTCATCAGCCTTTAAATATGTGGGCCTAATATTCTGGTAATAAGCACACTGGGTTTTGTACATGCACAAAGTTCAAATTACTTTGTCTGAAGGAAGTCCCTTCCAAGGACAGATGTAACATATGGGAAGTGGGGAGGTGGGACTAGACTGCTAAGTAGCTGTCACAGTCTTGTTTAGGATCCGTGTAGAACCATGGTACCCCAGGGAAATCATCATTGAACTCTGTTCTTGTAGGAATTACTTTTTTGGCACAGGGAAGACAAACACTGTTCTGGCCTCTTAATCTCCACCTGACACGTTCACCGTCTATACAGTATTACTGCTTTCTTTTGTGGATTTAAGAAAAGGACTTACTGTTTTGAGTGGCCTCCAAGAATGTGAAAAAGGTGAGTGTGTCTGATGAAAGAGACCAGATCTGATAAGATGATACTGTGCCTAGTGTCTGATTATACTGCTGAAATGGGAATGAAAGTTGTTAACTGTCTGTCATGCAAAGGTCAGGACAGGCCAGGACAAGTTACAACCACAGCTGACAAATGAAGTGTGGGGTCCTGCTTGTTCTTGCTAAGGTAGACAGCTAAAGAAAGAAGTTCACTGCATTTTTTAAAACAGTTTCTGCCATTAAATTAATCAAAAAATATTAAATTAAGAATTTATTTTTAAAAGTTATTTTTCTTTCAAATTCACATTATTTAATTTTTTTAAAAAATTATATTTCTTAATAATCACAGTCCATGTATTTCCCCAAGTGTAAATATCAGAGCCGTAAAACTTTGATATGGGAAGAAATTCTGAGAGGATGAAAAAGGGAACAAACTCAGAAGGACAGGAGATAATTCTGAGAAGAAAAATAATAGACAGAATTAATCACTGAAATGACTCATTCAAATAGAATGACAAGACAAAAAATGCATTCTAGGGAAGACCAGAGTTTATTAGGAAAAGAAGTAAAAGCAAACTGTTCAAATGACAGTGGAGTTACAAGCTTAATATGCTCCATCCCTCATGTTATTTTATTCAAGCAGATTCAGACTATGATGTATTTGGATACAAAACTTACCTCTATTTCTAGATTACCATGGGGTGAGAAGAGATGGAGTTCTCCCCAAAGACAGTCCAGAACAGAAGCATTGTATAGGTTTATACAGGTTTGTAATCCTGCCCTGCAATGCTCCTTGCTTGTGGTCTGGCTGGAATTGTCTTTACTGCAGATGGTGTGACTGGGGCCTATGGATCTGTTCTGAAGTGAATTGCCTTTTGGGACCAGCCTTGGAGCAATGGGCAGGAGAATCTCCTTGTCTTTTTCAGCTCCATCACCTGCATGCATGGCCAGGCACAGCCCCTGGGGCTGTCACAACATCAGTGTGAGCAGAACCCTCAGTCCTTGCCCCTCCTCTTTCATCAACAGATGGGAACTGGGCTGGGTGACGTGAGGATCCATAACAACATCTTGAAAAAATGTTGATGGCAATTTTTTGAATGGTTTGGAAGAGTTTTACAGAACTGATCTCTTTTTTTTTTTTTTCTTAGCAAAGATAAATAATTGATATCTGGCTGTAGGTACAGGCTGAATGTTCTGATTTTTAATTTTCAGACAACTCCAGTCATAGTACTTTGTTTCATAAGCCAATGACAAAGAAAAACAGAGAAAAGTAGAAAGTGAAGCCATAAGCATCTGTGAAAAACTCAAATTCTTCAAGATTAGCAATCAAAGACAAAACCAAAAGCAATTAAACTGGAAGGGCTGAAATCTTCCAGATATGATGTTCAACTAAAAAAAGATTTGATGTCTTCTAGCTATCCTATTTGATACTGTTACTGGTATTTAATGAAACTCTATCAGACTACACTTCATTTACATTTCTGAGAGTTGTCCTGTAAACAAAAGACAGAGATATCACTCATAAAAAATTAAATATGATCTTTTGGAAACCAATTCTTGGGCAAGGAATCAGTTTTGAAATTAATTCTACCACTACACAATCATGCAAATCAACTTATTGAAATTGTTGCTCATGTAATATGTTCATGCCTTATTCATTGGTATCTCTTTATAAATGAGGAAAGCTATTCAACATTTTTGAAATTTATACACTTTCACTTCAACCGATATTATTTACTATGGTGTATGTTCTGAATCATATTATGGTATCATGTGAAAGCTCTGCCTATGCATATTTCATCCTTCCATCCAAGCATTCAGTCATGGATGTGCATCTCTCTTGCAATTTGCAGTTTATTTTCCTCTATGCTTAAAGAGAGTTTACATGTTTTGGAAGTAACCTCTAATGGAAATTGGAGCTCAGGGGGCTGACTCTTGTCACAAACCAGAACAACTGAACTGCCAATCCTGAACACAAGGTACAAAGCAGAAAAGGGATAGATAGGCACCACTAAGGAATATTGTTTACATAATCTTTTTTCTTACATCAATAGAAGGAGGCAGAGTCTATATGCACTAAGAAGAACTTAAACTAATAAAATGTAACTTGATTTATTTCTTCTGAATATTCAATATTTTAAAGGAAGATTATCATACCTCCGAGACATAATACCAGCTTCCTCACCAAGGGAATACATGCAGCCAACAGAAAATATTTGATCATCTTTTCTTCCTTCCTTTCTTTATAATATATTTAATATTTACTGAGATAATACAGCAGCATTTATGTCTTCTGCAATATTTTTTCTTGTTCTGAAGAGCACTTCTATAAATCTGCTTGCTAAACCCATGTGGTTCTCTGAGATGAATAATTTAAACTCTACATATGTTAGTAACTTGACCCAAGGAGTGTATGAAATATAACTGAAATACTCATATCATGCGTGAAAGAAACTATGGACTAAACAATCTTTTCTTCTCTTACAGGTAAAAAGATTATCTTATCATCATGGGTGACTTGTTGTAACATCGTTTTTCTCAGGAAAGACTTTCTTTGCAAAGATGTTTTTAAGGTAGAAAAATGTAACTTTTTTCCTCTTAAGACTCAATGCTATCATTTCCTGGCAAGAATTTCTACGATAAAGAAGATTTAAAAAACTGAAATAAAAGAATTTGAAAGGATACTAACAAAAAATACAAAAAAATTGTTGAGATTTGAAAATATTTTTAGCATGTAATGTCATCTTGGGGGTCATATCTGGCACAGCAGGACAGCTGATGCTATTAGAACTACTTTAATCGCTGGAACTTATTTTCATCCTTTTAGTCTGTGAATCACATACAAACAGGCAGAATTGTTGAGGCTTTGAGGTCAGCAGTGACCTCTGGACTAGGCTAACACCCCTACTCACAGAAGTATTAGCTAGAGTGGGTGGCTACGGGTGGTGTCCAGTCAGGGTTTTAAATGTCTCCAAGGACGTAGATTCCACAACCACTCTGGGCAACCTCTACAAGATTTTGAGCATATTCACCAAAAAAACCTGAAGTTTTGGTCTCATGTTTAGGTGGAATCAATGGAATTGTGGTGGAATTGTGCCCACTGCCTTTTACCCTTGGATCATTGGACACCACAAAGGAGAGATTGGTTCCACTTTATTTAATGTCCTCAAAGATATTTTTAAACACATAAACCCCATAAGGCTTCTCTTATCCAGGCTGAGCAGTCCCAGCTCTCTAATCCTATCGTGACAGATGCTTCAGATTCTTAATTATCTTTGTGGTCCTTGGCTGGAGCTGATCCAGTATGTTCATCCTTTTTCTGCAGTAAGCCCAGGAGCCCAGATGTGTCTCGCCAGTGCTGAGTAGAGGAGATGGACACTGCCTACTTCAGCCTGCTGGCAGTGCTTTGCCTGCTGCACGTCGGGAGGCTGCTGGCCTGCTTTGCTGCAAGGGAGCATCCCTGGCTCATGTTCAGCTTGTTGTCCATCACAGAAATAAACATAACAAAGGTGTTTGTATATTTTTATATTGAGTTAAAATGAATGTGCAGCCATCATGAATTGTAGGACTTCAGAAGAGTTAAAAGGCAGTGTTAGCACACAGGTCTTCCTATTAATAGTTTAAGCTCAGGCTCTTTTAACTACATCATCAGCTTTTTGAATTTGGCTTTAGCTGGGGGAGAACTCAAGCATTTCACAAAGCTGAGTTTTCAATCAAACCATTCTTATTTCAAAACTCACCTCCAATCTGGAGAAAAAGAATAATGTTTAATTACATACTTCAGTGCACCTCAGAATAGAAATGGGCTTTTGTTAATCACCACTGCAAACTCTCAAACACCACTGAGACTCATGATCATCCTTTTAAGATGAACTAAATCCATGATAACAGGGAAGTGTCTAAATAGAGAAAGCAGAAACCCGAGTTCTACTTTGGATATAATGTTGGCATTAAAAAAAGCAAAATATAAAGCATAAAAAAATTGGGAGCTTCATTCATTTTTTGCAGAATATTTTAGTACTCATGCTGTGAACTACATAGAATTCTCTTTCCTTTTCAGATGAAATATGTAGTCCTAAAAAAATCTCTTTAAATGAGTTCTTCAGATAGTAGCATCAAATATTTATTTCTTAAAAATCATAGTAATGGTTACTGGATTTATTTGTACAGACTTAAAATAAATTTCAGAGTACATTTAGAAGATATTTTTAAAAAACAAATTGACAAGCAGTGAGCTTTTTGGAGCATGATGCCAGTTTGTTATCATTTATAGGAACATGCTTGGAAATGAATGGAGTCTGGGCTCAAAATTTCTAAACAAAATTGAGTTGTCTGACATCTGAGATTCCAACAATGACTAGCTGTGAGAAAGTTTGAAGTATAGTTTACACATACCAGGAAAAGAGTCAAGTAAAACAGAGGAGATGTGCAAGGAGGAGCCGTAAGCAAGGTTAGCAGCTTTTAATAGTTAATAGTCTGTTCATAGTTTGTCAGAATCATTGTGCACATTACTCTGTGTGAGTAAAAAGTAAGCAACATATGAAGAATGTTGAATACTGATTGAAACTTCCATGACTTGTCTGTGCAGAGCAGAATAGGGTCCAAAATCTGACAGAGATTAGAAAATCCTTCATATATACATTAGAATATGGAAATAAGATCCAGGAAACAATAGCATTTGTTGTGGTTTCTGACATGAAAAATAGCATTTACATTACCTAAGTAATAAGCATCTCTTATTTTCATAGTTCACTGTACTGAAAAATTTTACAACTTAAAAAACTTGAAAAGCAAAGAGGTGGGGTAACTATAAATTACTATAATTTTTCATGGGGAAAAAAAAAGCCACCCACAAACCTTCAGGCAGTTCCAGGCAAGGCTGACTCTCCAAGCATTCAGCAGAGACTGAGACTCCTAGTTTTTGGCTGGCTCTAAGTTGCCCCTTGCTCAGGACATTGTAACACTGGAGTAGGTTTGTAAGCTCTAAGGAGTCAAAGGAGAGAAATAGTTTGCTAATCAAAGTAGGTACTCATAGACCCTGAGAGGGGTTTTACTTCTCTCCACTGTCTACTTACAGTCTAGACTGCTGATTTAGGTGGTTTGGATTATCCTGCTGAGGCCCACTAACGACCCTTTAAGTGTTGCTTTGGTGAAATGAAGTTCCTAACATAGTCTGAATACTGCACACAGGCACAGCTTACAAACTTTTCTGGATCTGCACCCAAAAGCCTCATCAAAAACTATGGAAGAACCTTAGTATTGATAGTAAGCTGAATGAGTCTCTAACACCTAGATGAAATTGCTGCCCTCCTGTATCTGTCAGCAGAAGTCTGAAGTAGAACTGGGGCCCCTGAGTACTGTATCCACATATAAATAAATCAGCACACATCTGTAGAATTAAGCTGTGATTTATTTTTTTCAGTTTCCTATTCAAGTTTAATATTTTGATGATAAATCTTTCAGATGACAAAGAAAATTACCCATAAATTCCTCTGGGGAGGA
Source organism: Cisticola juncidis (assembly GCA_013400215.1). Taxonomy (NCBI): domain Eukaryota; kingdom Metazoa; phylum Chordata; class Aves; order Passeriformes; family Cisticolidae; genus Cisticola; species Cisticola juncidis. The sequence continues at coordinate 244,764 of VXBR01009613.1, read as the reverse complement.
TGGTCTATTAACATTGCTTGCAGGACTTCCCACTAGAGAGACAAACCAAATGAAGCCACAAAGAATATGCAATCAAGCAAGCATTGTGTGGGAACTGTGAGGCAGCAGGGAAATTTAAATATATATTCCTAAGGAAGAAAGAACAACAATAATCCGCACATGCACACACACACACACCCTGAAAAAAAAAAAAAGAGTATCAGCAGAACTGGCTTTAAAACTGCTAGAGTAATTTTGGAGCTATTCTGGCAAAGCTAAAGATGCACACAATTATGAAGACAATTCTGATGTGAATGTAGTACAATTAGAGTAGAATCTTCATGTTATGTATTGTCTCATAAACTGGTCTAGAAAAAACACATCTATATCTTTGTCTAACTTATTCCAAAATGTAGAGGAACTACTCTCATCTTGGAGAGTCACAGACCTGAAAATCTGCACAATATGAAATAGTTTGCTCACTTTGTATACTTATAGACTGTTGCTACAGGGATTGCTACTGGGATCTTTTAAAGGTGTAATGGAAGAGGAGAAAGAAAAACATGGGGTAGGATTCAGGTCCAACTGAAGCATTCACTTGTAGGCAGTCATGATGGAAAGTTCTGCAAATGAATCAGGGGTCTAAGGTCCAGTAAAGGCAAGGAATCATGGAGAATAATTCAACTCATCCTAAGGAAAGTAGATAGCCATGGTCAACTCTACACAGACTGTTAAGAACACCAGTGAGGATAATAGAAGATTAAACTTTTAAGCTGTAGACTTGTGGAGTCTTATATATTCATTCATTTATATATCATTACCTGTGAGCTGATTCCCTGTCAAAGCATCTCAGAATCAAATACCTACATTCCAAATTCTGTCAATGCTAAAAGGAATGGAGCCTTTATCTACTATATGCAAAACCACAGGCAGGAAAAACAAGCAGGGTCTGCAGCAGAACTGTGGGACGAATCAGTCTCATTTTACACTTCAGCAGCCTTGTCAGAGTGATAACCACATGGAGAGAAGAACCCAGAACACCAGCCTCAAAGGGCTTTGCAACCAGCTCCCACCTAAAGAGGAGGTGCCCATGGAGCAGGTTCCTGTCTGTGGGTGCCAGCAGCTCCCCAGCCCTCGGAACGGGCGCGCCTGCGGCTGCAGCGCCAGAGGCGCAGCTGCTGTGCAGAGCATTGCCCAAATTGTTGGATCAACAGTTTGAGCAAGGTGTGGGGGGAAGTGAGGTCAGAAGGAGGAAAACTAAGCTTCTTTATTTTAAGACTGTTTGGAGATAACTGAAAAGTAGAACAGGACAAATATTTTCAGCTAAAATATGCATGAGGATGAAAATGTTACCTGAGCAAAGCTGAGTGCTTTCTGAAATTGACTGAGGTCACTTTTGACATAAGGAGACAAAAGTGAAGTTTTTCTTTTTAAAATGAAAAACCTCTTGAGTTTTCTTGTTGGAATTTCCTTCAATTTTACATACAGAAGCTTTTTTTTTCCTAAAATGAATTTTTATGGAAATTATTATCCAAATTATTATCCATTAAAAACTGTGTGAAACTTCTTTAATTTACCGAATTTTTGTTTTAGGACTGGCAGAAAATGTAAGAAATATTTCCAGGTCTGCTGAAGAAGAGTTAGATTGACTTTAGCAAAACTTTAATTGATATTAACTGATTTCACTGATTGGAAGAATTAAAAAACAACAACAAAAAAATGCTCTTTATGATCCTATAAGCATAATAAATTACTGAAAAATGTGACAAAATTTAAGGAAAAAAAGCAGAAGAAAAAATCCTGACAAAACAATATGTCTTATATCTGCATTCAGCCTATTTCAACAAAATTTTAGTCCAAAATGAGGGGAACTAAATCACCCCTTGAAAATCAGTCTATTAAGGTTGTTATAAATAAATAAATCAGCATTTCTTCCTTAGTTTTTGTTTTGTAATGCACCTATACTTCAGTAAGAAAGAGATATTCCATTTGAACTTTATATTTAATTTCACTTTGATATTATAACTTGATATTTTGTGTTATAGGGATTATAACACATGGAATGCAAAGACATGAAAATTAAGTGCAGTAAGGTCCAAGTACCTATTTTCAAATTTATCCACATTAATAAATATTGACACTTTCATTTTCAATCCAAATAATAAAAATAAAATTTTCAATGTCAGAATTTCCTGTGGGATGAAAATAAAATTTTTGAACCAATTATATTAATAAGGATGTAAAGACATTTTAATCACTCTTCATGTTCCCATGGCTCTAAAAATATATCTGTTTATTTGAAACTGTTGAAGGCTTCATTAAAATTAGATCAATAAAGAAATCTATAGTTGATACATCTTTTTAATTCGTCTAACACTGAAGAAATTAAGGAACCAAGAACACATATGTATGGAATGATATTGCCCTCTTTGGATAGAAGACAGATTTCTTCACAATTATTGAATTCTTTAAAAAGCTATTGAATTTTTTTGCCTTTTCCACTGGAAAATGTCATTTTAAGTGTTCTTACTGACAGCAGGTGTTGGAAACCAAAACTGATATCATATGGACCGTCTTGATTTAGCTGCTTCAGAGTACAGGACAGTTGTTCTTCTAGACGTCCTTCTAAGTACACTGTTTATTTTAATAAGACTATTTTCCAGATAGGAAATCTTGTAATTTTATTTCATGACCATCTAGTGATAGGAAAGGCTTATTCAAATTTGGCATACTGATGTTTCTGAGAAAATATGTTTGCGTGACACATCTGTGATAGTTTAGAAGGTCAGTGTTACCAGAGCTCTGGCTGTGTCGTATAACTGGTGCATTTTTATTCAATATAAAGATGTATTGCCTACATTGGAATAAAGTGGCAAAAGTATGTGCTCTGAACTACATTGATCAACTATAACAGTCACTATTAGTCTCTTACACTGTAAACAGTATAGAAAATGAGATAAAGGAACTAAAACTTCCATAAAACACATATTCTTCCCAGAATATGGAGCCAGATTGAAGATATTCAGGTAACTGCTGAGTGTGATACAGAATTTTACATGGAGAATAAATCCAAGCTATCTAAATGATCTGAAAGAGGTGAAGAGCTTCTTAGTGTAGGTGGAAATAATTCTGTAATTCCACTAATAAAACTACATATGTATGAATATTTCTGAGCTAGAAAACACTGTAAAATGGGAAGAGGTTCTGTAACAGACTTGCAGTTTTCAAGATTGCACTGTGAAAGATACATATTTAATTTAAACATCAAAGCTAATAGAAACACACTTTAAGTAAAATATGCAGAAAAGTGGAAGAATAACACCTCACATTAAAACCACAATTCTTTATTATCAGACTTCATTTGCTCAAGAAATGCTGTTTGTCTTGATCACTTTAATACAGTAATTTTGACAGATTAAAATTGTGAAGCTGTTGGATCCCTCTCATATATTTGACCAGTGTAATTACATCATTTTTTCTAAAATTTGTTATTTGTCTGTAACAAGATTAAAGCACCTGCTGTTACAAGATTTTCATGCCAATTACACTGATGGGAAGTTCACATTCTTCAGCTACTCAACACAAAATCTGTTTAAAACAGAAGAAACAAAATACCTGACTGATGTCTGGGACTGTCACCATGTTCTGATTAATAAATGAATTGTGCTGTGATGTTGTTACAGACATAACAAAAATGTTCAAAAGAGGCATTGCCATACACATAAATTGAGCAGAAATCTATAGCAAAAAAAAAAGGGGTAATTATTCTGGCAGTTCTACCATTGATGAAGCTTTCGATAAAAACACTCAGATATATCTCTAAAAAACCACACAATTAATTTCTGAACTCTTGATTTCAAAGTACTTGAAACATTGTCTTGGGTTGGCTTTTGGGTTCTTTTTTGGATTTTTGGGGGGTGTTTTTTGAACATAAAATTGATTCAACTTGTTATAGTTGTTGAGGAGTTTGTTGATGTCAAAAGGGGCCCAAAAATGGCTTCTGCATTGGACCTTTGAAATCCAAGCAACTGTACTTGGTTTTGGAACTGGTAGATACTCTTGTAATTTGGAAGTGGTAGAAAATTCCAGTGATGTCCTATTCATTCTCCATATATACACTAAGTGTTGCCACAGATCTCAGTTAAGAGCAAAAACTAAGTTTTGGTATTTTTGGTGTGATGCACCCATTAGGCATTGTCATACTCAAAAAAAATCAGATTAAAAAAAAGTATTTTTGAACTCATGTGACAATCACATATTCAGAGACACATTTAGATAGCAAAGTGATACCTAAAGAACCCTCTCATGTGTTTACATCCTGGAAATATATTGTGTAAATTTTGCAGAACTTTTAACACAGAATTTTCACCACAGAAATTTCTTGCTAGTAGATTCATATTAAGAATATTCCTACAGCAGTCTCAACCCAAAATCTGTCTTTTCCCACACTGTTGGTAGTTGTGTCTGCATGCAAAAGAGTTCTGCAACCTTAGAATTTTAAATATAAACAAAGCCCTTCTCCTATATGCAAAGGAGCAAGATTTAAGTCCAATAATTCTTAATAAAAGGAGTGAAAAATCCTATACAGAAATCAAAGATAATTTTTATTCAATATTCACAAAAGCATACTTTTGTCTCAAACACTTGTGTCTGCCTTCTCTGACTCAAAATTCAGCTACTGAAGAAAATTCTCAATAAAGGCAGCATGCTCTGTATCTCTTGTATTCAAGAATTAGAATTCTAGAGGACAGAAAAGGAGAAAAGAGTATCCTAATGCCTCAGTGAGCTTGAAAACACAGGGCAGGGAACTGAGCCTTCAACAAGTGTATGAAATATGTGACAGGTCTGCAGCAATGATGTATTGGGTAGGGTGTGTTCACCTCAATATTCCAGAATAAATTATTACCTGGATGATTAGGCATTAGTGGTAGAAAGAACTTATGATCTGTAACATTGCTACAGCTGAAAACATAAGGAGTGAGAGTAAACATGGATGTTAATTTATTATAATTTCAAAGCCATACATAAATTTGCCCTTTAGAAGTTGAAAATTAGAATACAGCGGTGCTATACTAAATATTACAAAAATGTGTTTTGTAACAGAAATACAGAAAAAAAGCAATTGGCAATATTATAACATAAAGATTTCTGCAGCCACATCTTAATAATATCTGTTACAGTTTTTAGCTAAACATTGTAAAATGGCTTTCTGTCAAAAGTACCCAGCAGAAACATTACTGTACTGTTGAATAAACTGTTTCTTGTGATCTTTTCCTGACTTTCATCTACTAATCGTGGACTCATTCCTCAGAATAATAATAATAATGGCCTTGTCAAAGTATTGTTCCTAAGCAATCGAACATAAAGATATGTGCAATTATTCTTTGCCTTCCCAGCTAGTTGAGCTCTGCAGGGAAGGACACAATGTCGTTGTCAGCAGGTGTAATTATTACACCTTCTGCTTCCAAGGTGTATCATAGTAACCTGTGCTAAGCTAAAAGTATAAAGTATTGGCAACTAAAAGAATTAGCATGTGGTAATGAACATCTTACATGCTCCAAAAATCAAAATAGAAATATCAAGGGCAGTTTGAACCAGTTTAAGACAATTAAACAATTTTTTCCATCAATACTGTTTTGTTGACATTCAGTAATAGAGATGCTTGCCTCTCTACTCTCCTGAATGAGATTTTTTGAAAATAGTTACATTGACAAAAGAGTATTACAGAAGGGTCTCTACACTGTCCTCTGACATCCAAAATAAATAAATATTCTCAATAAATACAGACCATGTGTTCCCATACAAAAGCTAATGCTTGGATTGGAAGTACAGAGATGAAAGTAAATAGATTTTTTTTAACTTCCTTTCATCCTTTTAATTTTTTTCTTTAGTTTAGACAACATATAGCTTGAGGTATGGGGTATGATAAAATATAGTTGCCTCCCCTGACAGTCATATGCATCAAAAGGAGCACCTTTTCCTTTGAAATACATTTGTTTTCTAAAACAAATTTTGGAATGGTTGGGAAATAGAATACAGCAGTAATGATATCCATGATAATCCATTTTAATGTAGGGTCTGTGATAATTTCTGCTGGGGTCAGAGGAGTAACAAGAACCAAGTAAGTGCCCCAGTCACTGAAATCTACTGAGCTGGCCATTCTACTAAACAGCTGATAACTGTTAGTGTTTAGTGAGGAGGATGAAACATGTTCTCTTCTCATTTGGAGTGAGATTTGAGAGCTAACTTATGTTGTCTAAACTAATAATCTGTGCTCCCTCAACTGTCTACCTGAAGAAATTGTACCTGGCTGGTGGATGGTTTACCCCACTCAAAAACAGCATCTGAGAGATGGCATAAGGAGCAATGTGCCCCTTTTGCTTTCTATTCCTGTCTTGCCCAGGGAGTTTAGGCAGCTAGCTTAGACTAGTTGCCCTAGATTTGGATGAGTGAAATTATGTAAAATTAATCCCATTGCTGATCATCTTCTGTCAAAATGATTGCTCTCATCCCTGGGTATGTTCAGGAAGGAACATGACAAACTAAAATTTCTTTCTGTAACAAAGTTACAATAGCAAACATTTTCAACAGAAACACTGCTGAAAAGTTTTTTATAAAGTGCTTTTCTAACACCTGGAGGGAGGGAAGAGTATGCAATTCTTTTGATATTAAGACCAACGTTAGTTTCTATCTGAAAAGCTTTTGTGTCCCTAAATATATTGCCATGTACTTAAAATGGCTATTTCACATAAACCTATCTTTCCTGTAATTTGTAAATGGCAGAGAAACCTTCTCAGACTCAGCAGAAAAAAAAAAAAATCCCAGAGTTTGAACAGTTGCATACTGCAAGTTCCTGAGGAAAGGTTCTCGTAAAGGCCTATTGAACCACTGTTTGACAGTGATAATACAAACAGTGCACACACTAGAAAACCTAATAGCTGTGTGCTGTGTTGGACCACCAAAACTGGTCTGTCACTTCCTCATCTGGACAGAGAAAAAAATATAGAGAAAGGCTCATGAGCTGAGATAAGGACAGAGAAAGGTCAAGAACCAGTCACTATCCAGTTAAAATCAGAATCAGCTTGGGGAAAATTAATTTGGGGGAAATTAACTAATTGCCAAGTAAATCAGTGTGGAGGAGTCAGAAAGAAAAACTAAATCTTAAAACACTTTCTCCCATCCCTCCATTTTTTCTGGACTCATAGCAGTTCCTTGTTTCTCTAACTCTTTTCCCCAGATCAGCACAAGAGCACAGGGAGTGAGGGTTGTGATCAGTTATCACACTTTGCCTCTGGTGCTCCTTCCTCCTCACACTCTTCCCCTGCTCCACCATGGGGTAACTCTTACTAGAAACAGGCTTTCATGAACTTTTCCAACAGCAGTACATGGGCTGCAGCTCTTCATTGACTGCTCCAGCCTGGGTCCCTTCCATGGGGTGCAGTCCTCCAGGAACAGACTGTTCCAGAACGGGGGCCCCCACAGGGTCACAGGTCCTGCCAGCAAACCTGACCCAGTGTGGGCTCCTCGCTTAATGGGGCCACAGGTTCTGTAAAGACCCTGGAAGACACGAAAGACCGTGTGCTTCCCACAGGGTCACAGCTTCTTTTGGATATCCACCTGCTCCCCTGTGGAGTCCTCCACAGGCCACAGGTGGATCTCCATGCACCACGTACAGCCTGTCCTACCGTGCTCCTTACCACAGGCTGCAGGGGCACTTCAGCTCCAGCATCCAGAGCACTCCCTCCCCTCCTTCGCTGACCTGTGTGTCTGCCAGACTGTTCCTCTGACATATTCTCACACCTCTCTTCCAGCTGCTGTTGCACAGAGGGTTTTTTTCCCTTCTTTAGATACATTATCCCAGAGGTGCTAACACTGTCACAGCCTTGGCTCAGACATAAGGGCAGCATCTAGCAGCTTCTCAGAGAAGTCATCCCTGTAGCTCCCTTGCTTTTCTACATAGAATCAATACAAACTCTTGGAAAAATACTGGCCTCTTCAGCACACTGTTCGTTATCTATATTTGTTCTACATAATATATAATATTATAATAGCGTTGACATTTTGCCAGATAGGAAGACATTATGCCAAAGCCTTTATGGTACAGTAGTGACATTCTGTAAAGCTATGAGAGAGCTGAAGAATCAGAGAGGTTTGAAGTATTTTTATGTCTTTTAAATTGCAAACAACTTTGGTACTGAAAGGAGGTCTTGATATAAATCCATGTCTTCTAATGATCTTCACAGGTAATGATAATGTCCTTGGACTGTTTGATGCTTTATTAGGCTTCCTTAAAATTATTTAAGCTATAGGCCCATACAAAGGAACATTTTTGTCTGGCCCCAGGCAGCTGCACCATGCATAAAATACTGTTTACATTAGTATTTGAAAGAAAGTTATCTTCCACAATTCTTGTACTCCGGGATAGCTCTCCAAGTATTCCCAGTGACATGAAGGTGGATGCAGTGACTTCAGTCAGGCCATAGAGAAGAACCACAGATTTCATCCATCCATTCATCCATCCATCCATCCATCCATCCATCCATCCATTTATCCACCCTTCTGTCCAATCCAATCAAACAATACTTTCAGCTGGAAGGGACCTAGTCCATCTAGTCCAACCTTCACTGCAATAAGGAGCAACATGTTCAACTGCATCATCTATCTATCTATCTGTCTAATCTCTCTGTCTAATCTATCTGTCCATTTACATACTAATTGAAGACTTTAGTATTTGAGGCTAAATCAATCTAAATCTTTCAGCAGTAAAATAATAACATATTTGGAGTATGTTCCAGATGTTCATTCCTTATGTACCTTGTGCAGGTATTTTAGCTAGGACAAAAATAATCTGAGTTGCAATTTCAGACAGATTCCAGCTGCTGCTCTTGTTTAAATGACAAAATATAGCTTTAAGAACTAATAAATTCTCTCTGTGCTAGACAACAATGATTCCTTTAGCAGACTGGCTAATAATGCAATACTGTTCTGAACTTGATAAGCTTTGTAGCAGATGGTAGAATGAGGGAAGTTTTTTTAATGCATTGGGAATGTTGAGCATTATGTCACGACACAGGATTAGTTCCCAATGTGCTAATCAGAAATGTGCCAAGCTTAATCTTTTTCTTATTTTAAAAGAAGACCAAGATTGAATTTTCTTTCATGTGGTTTCAGAAAATTATGGCTCAAAATACTTCCTTAGTTTTTAAAATATATATTTGCAGTTTTACCTAATGTATCTCCCCAAAGTGTTTCTTGTTTTTCATGTTCAGCCACCCTTGTGTGGAAGACTCTGACCCTAACTTTCAAAATTGCTTTTATGCTAAACTTTTCCAGCTGCATGTTATTGGCTATGCTGTTTGAGAGATGCTTGTATCTAATCTATGTGCTGCTGGGTAGAGGATTGATATTGTGATTATTTTCTGTGTTCCAGGCAGTTACCACTTGGGAGTTCTTGTAAATGAGAGGCTTATTCTCTTGATATTTTTTCATATAAATAACCGAGATGTATCAATCTGCTCTAAAACAACTTAAGTGGTCAATAAGCAGGTTTTTCTGTTCAATTTGCAAGTACTGCAGGCAATTTGCTGCTCATCATCTGTCCTGATGGAAGAAATCAGACTTTAATCACATTTAGTGGTAACAGCCTTTAAAAGGCTCTCTTTTGTTGAGAATTTTCTTTTATGTAACTTCACACAATGCCATCTCATTTAGTACACTTTAATTATTTTAATGGAGGGTAAGAGAGAGATTTATCAAGTTTTAATAATTAATACATTTCAGACTTTGGAAATTGGGTCCAATTTTTATGTTCCAGCTTGTGAGTAGGCTGAGAGTTTTCTTAGAAGTAATCCTAACATTTATTCAGGTATCCTAATTTTATTCAGAGTCTGCCAAAATATTTTATTTGGAATCTTACATTCTATTTAGAGTTGTGAATAATGTCTGATATATTCTGAGATTTTAAAACCTAAGGGACAGCAATTCCAGTGTCTCTAAATAAGTGTCTGTATTTATTTTTGCTGCCCTAAGACAACGTGCCTGGCTTCCCACTGCTTCTCCATTACAAATCCTTATTTTTGAAAACCAGGAGGATTCCTTGAAAACTCCTTCTTCTTGATTACATTTGTGTAGTTGGGCTGTCTTCAATCAGATTTTCCTCATGATGCATCTGTGCCTTTTTTCTGATTTTCATGTTTTGTGTTGCCCTGGATTTTATTCTTCCTTCATTTTACAGTGCAGGCTCCATCACTCTACACCACCAAGCTAAGTTATGGGGAGTGTTCAGTGTCTGAAGGAACAATTGCTGAATGAATCTCACTCCAAGCACTGGAAGGAATTTTTTGGCAGAAGAAAAATACTATGTTCCATCAAGAGTACATTGCTGATGTCAAGAGACATCAGCAATGTACCCTTGATGGAACATAGGAGCATTTTCTTCAGCTCTCTATGGAATTGACTGATTCTCCTCCTCAAGGGTCCTCATTACATATCTGCCAACCAATTCCATTATTCCTTCTAACTCAAAAAACCCAATATCCTTTAGGAGTTTTATAACTATTGAAAGTAAAACTTGAGTTAATTCCTTCAACCAATTCCTTCAGAGAACTCTTGGCATCTCATCAGGGTCTTTCATTGGCCTTGATGGGTGTTGAATAGTCATATCTGGGTCTCTCTGTCAAGGGTCTGAGGAAATTCAGTAAAGGTTTATAATCCTTCATGTCATTTAAAAGATTGTTTCTTTTAACTGGGAGAACATTTTTTGCCATTCGCAGGTAGTTTCTTTATTCTTGTTCTTTGAAAAGTTGTGGGTTGTTTTTTTTTTTTCCTTTTATTAGATTTAAGCAGCAGTACTCTAATGTTAAAACTGACAAAAGAAAAATGCTCATAAGGTAACTGAAATAGTTTTCTATCCAAGGTACCCTTGCACATATTCTCATAATTTTTCCAACTCCTCTGTTCTTCTATGTTTCAATTTATAAAGGCTTTAGAAATAGCAATGAAAGTTTTTAAATTTTCATTTAGTCCATTCCAGTATATATGTTTCTAGTTAGCACATCTGCATTTTTTCATCTCCTGTGTACTAAATATTCAATATTTAATTTAGTTGAAATTTTTTCCTACATATCAAATAGATCTATCTATAAACCACAATTTCCTTAGATCAACATAGGTTCCTCTTGAATGGTTCTTTCTAAAGGTTTTCTTACTTCATGCAATGAAAAATTTTAAAATTTATTTGCAGTAAACAGATCTTCATTTAGCACTAAAGAACCTGTTTAATGAATGAGGTTGTAGAAATACGAACCTGCAGGCTTTATGGTGCCTTATGCACATTAGAACCTGTAAAAAACCCCCTTTTTTTCCCTTAAGATAAACACTCAACGTCATTAGTCTCAGCTTCTAGTGTGTTTCTTTAGCTCTGTTACTCATCTATGAACATTTTCCAAGTCTTACAGTGATTTTGTATCAGTCATAAGCACTCGACTTTCATTTATAGCTTTCTAAATATTCATTAGGGTATTTATATCCAACCCAATGATGTTATAATCTAAGTTGAGTTCATTTAATTTTTTCATGTGTGGAACAACTGTTTGAGCTATAAGATACAGTTGAGGTCACAGAGTTCCTTCTGTTGCTCTGTCATTACTGCTAAGCATGAACTGAAACAAATTACAAGTTCTGTGAATTGTACAGCCTGTTTCATGTATCAAGTAGACACTTCAAATATCTGTGATGAAAACAGCCTTAGGTAAGTACAAGCAAATTTTTTTCCCCACATACTATATTTCTATAAGTCAGCTGTATTCACAGGTCTGCTGTGCTATATGAGAGAAGAAACAAACACTCCCTCCTTCAGGGAGTCTTTTCTTGATTTATTTATTGTTTTCTTGTTTCTCTAACACCGTAATAAAAGTCATACAGAATGACAGTGTTGTCTACAGGTGCCCTTCAGGTGTGGAAACACATGATGACTCTAGTTTCAGATACAAACAATACAGATTGTGAACAAAAGCATGGGATTCAAAGAAAGGAGAGATTTCTATAAAAGGCTATTCTAAGAAATCACTGGGTTTCCTCAGCACTAGGTTGAAAAATGTAAGCATTAAAACTATTTTCTATACTAACTATATAAAGTACAAGGCTTGGAGAGAGTTGTGTACCACACCCAATCTTTCTCTTTCCTGGATGTATTCTTTCAGAGACTGAAATCAAACGGCTACATAGGAAGTGAGGCTGCTGTAAAACATGCTCACCTTCTTCAATAATTTTACAGTGGAAGGACAAAAACTCCAGCACACTTCCACAGTCCAACTGTGTCTCAGCATGCAGGATGAAGTTAGAGCTTCTTTCAGTCTGTCTGAAGTACACCAGTCCTGACCTGGCACCCAGACAGGATGCTGACCTCCGTCGAGCACACGCTGGGAAGAAGGAAGAATTTGGTTCTAATTCTATGACTTTTCAGCAGTACATTAAAGGTTGTTTCACTTCTTTCAGCTTAAAGAGATTTGACAAAGGACCTTCATACAAGTGAAAGACCTTCTGCATATTTAACTTTATTACTCACAGTTGCACAAATGACACAAAACAGCAAATCAAATAGCCTCTGATTATTTACTAGATATGTTGAGATTCCTACCAACAAACAGATCAGTCTCAATCCCCTTTTCTATTTGCTTTTTGTTGGTTTTTTTTTCCCTTCTCTGATATTAAGATTTTATATTTATTCTCTTCAGGGAGAAAATTATCAAGACCTAACCCTATTTTTTTTGCCCGTTGCATTCCAGAATGAGATAATAGATTAAACAGAAAAATCCTGAAATACTGTGGAAATAAACTTTGGTTAAATTTAAGTGCTGACTTAAGGTAGTATTTTAAGCACCATTCATATAAAAAAGAATTATTTTGGAAGGCATGCCATCAGTCAACAGCTATGTCTTAAGAGTACACAGAACTCCTTAATCCATTAGAAAAATTTGTCATGCTTGGAGTGAACAAGAAAATTTACTGACACTACTGATGTGATTCCTCAGATTGGTGAATATGTTAAAATATACAGAGAATATAAATGCAAAGATTCTGTCTGGAAATGAATCCTTATCTATTATGAGAACTTCAACTCATATTTGTCATGAGTAGTAACATCTATGAAAACTCACCCACCTCAAACCAAAGCAGAATAGTAATTCTAACAACTTCTCATGTTCTGCCCTATGGGCCTTCAGAGTTATTTACCTACAGAAAATGTCCATCACTCATTAAAATCTTGTATAATTCATGGCCCTCTCCATTATTCTGATGTTTTTCTAGCCCCACAGCATGGGAATAGGGAGCATGGGGGAATTTTGGGAAGATGTCTGAGACAAACTGATTTGGATCCAACAATTAAATTCTTAAGGAGATTAGAAGTAAAGAACAGAATAATCAATTTTTTTGTTTGTTTGTCATTCCTTATTTTACTGCTTTATTTGAATGGTTAGGCAATTTTTTCTCATGTATGTTATTTCTGTATCTATGATTTACGGATTTGATTGAAATAAGAATTAGCTTCAGATTTTTCTTGCTTGGACTATAAACAGCAATGTATGAGTACAAATATTCAGCAGATTATGTGAATGGAGGAATGCTAAGGGTTAAAGAGTAGAATTTTGTTATTTGCATGGGTTTTTTTGTGAAAAGGAACTTAATAGAGAAATACAAAAGGAGTGTCTAAGAGCAAGCACAGACAGACCTGAACCTATCCTGTTCATGCTCTGAGCAAGCAGACAGCCTCATCCTGGCCAGAAGCTGCAGAGCTCCATGGTGCTGGGTTTGGCTCCTGAAAGGTCAGGTTTATTAGTCCAGGTTCAGGGGTGCTCCATCACAGCCATGGGGGTTTTGGATGGGTGCTGGAGTAAGGCCAGACAGCTTGCAGGGTGGGCAGAATGGATTTGGGCTGGCTGCATCTGTCTGTATAGATGTGCCAGATGCTTTGAAAAGGGTGGGTTTTGCATGCTGGAACAGGAGGATAAAGCATGGGTTGTTTGTTTCTGGTTTGGGCTTCATTTTGTTGTTCTACTTTTGTTTTCTTTTTCCCAAATCCAGTTTCTTAGTTGAGGCACAACACAGAGTTAAAAGGAATACCTCTCTTGAAAAGAAAAGACCCAATAAAATATGTGACTGTAAACGCTCTCCTCTTCTTAATTCAGTGTCTAATAGTTGAGGTATTTTTCAAAATTCTTCCAATAACAGAAAATTGACTTTTTTTTAAAAATGTCACAGATTTTGAATGATGCAGAATACATTAAGCAAGAGCAGCAAAGTACTCTTTTGAGAAAGAAAAAAGAACTAGAACAGCTCTGGTGCAGGGAATAGCTCTGACAGACCTGATAGCACAGGAGAGGCTGAGGAAATCTCCCTGTCTGACCATCCAGGAGTCACTCTGGCAGCCACACTCCCACCCCCTGAGCTACGACCAGGACCTCCTTGCAGCTCACCCCCAACACTCACACAGGTACACCAGGTCTTCTCCTTGACTGCCTCAAACTCTTGTTTCCCATAGCAATGTCTCAGTTGTCTCAATCCTTAATTTAATCCTGGTGCAATAACAAAATAACAGCTCCAGCTGGTGCCCCCAAGGAAGCAACTCAAACAAAGGAACCCCATGGATTTCACAACCTCACAGTCTAAGGGTGAAAGTCCTGCCCCTTGTGATTGTCCATTCTTCTGGCTGGGACACGAGGCATGCCTTGTGACACGTGCCTTTTGTTATGCAAAATGTTTCTGTTCACCTCTCTTGCTCAGGCTCCCTACACACTGAGTTCCCTCTGCAGCTCTCACTGCTCTCACAAGCAGAGCTACCTGCACTAAATGTAATCCTCAACAGAGAAGGCATGGCAAGATCACAAATCCACAAGGAAAAGAGCAGAAGTTACTCCTTGTATCTAAAGCTAGTTGTCTCCAGTAGGAGAGTTAGTTGGTTAGCTGGACGGATGGATTGCCCATTTAGGTTGGTGGGGTCCATCTGGATGTGAAGGAAAGCAAGGGGCTGCAGGGCTGTAATAACACAGCAGGTTAGCTGGCTATGGCCTGGAACTCCATCTCTGCTTTTCCCTCCTCTCCCACACACAGGGATGTGCATCTGGAAACAGAGCTTCCTCATCTCACACCCAGTGATGACCACTAATTGGGATCTCATTTCACACACATGAAGATGAGAAAGAAAACTCATCTTTTGCTTCTAGAGATCAATCATGGTGAACAGCAAGAGGCAGTTGGTTCTGCTTTTTGAGAAATGAATGTCATTCTGTTTACATCTATTGGAAGAAAAATTAGTGTAATCATAGGTAACCCATACTGTTTCCGGAGACTGGCATGTCCCTGTTAACAGTGGCAAAGGAGAGGACACATGCTTTGATAAAGCTGCATAACTCCATGTCACCATGTACAGAGAAACATGAAAACCCAGCATGGTATCACAACTGCCTTCAATAGAAAACCCTAAAAAAACATTGCTCAAATTTTGTTTTCCAGGGAAACATTCATTGCAAAAGAAAAAAAAAAAAAAAAAGAAAAAAGAAGAGTGCTGAAATGTGTTCTTTTTATATTGTGAACAGCGGAGAGATTTGGTCTTTTTTTCTTAATTCAAGTGAATAAAGTCATTAATAATGAATTAGTATTTATGAGACAGTACATGGAAATAACACACAAAAGGAGTGCTTAAAATTTGCATTTGAGTTTCATGAGTTTGATTGAAATGCTGTAACATTTAAAAACTGGCCCAGCTGAAGTCAGAACAGAAAAAAGGAAAGGTGTTCTGGATTCTTGGTAATAGTTATTAAATCTCAGCACAGGTTAAATGTTTATTTTCAAAAGTGGAGAAGTTAAAATTACAGTCAAAACTTTAGCTAACCAAAAGTCAATGTTATGATACCTCAGTATCATACCTCAGATTTCAGTGACACCCTGTGCTGAAATGAAAAAACTGTATAAGACAAATATTGTAAGTATGATGCATACAATATATATTTTCTGCCTTAAATGGTTTTGAACAGACATCTGTTGACAAGCCCATAAAAGCACCATGTTGATAGCATAAGTCCATAATCAAGGATGCAGAAAAAGATACAGGAATTTAGATTCCATATCTGTAACATTTTTCTGGAGAGAGCTTTCTCTCATGAACTGAGAAAACTTTTCTACTATTCAGTAACATAAAAGCAGTACATTCAGCTCAGCCTGAATGGGGCTGAGTTCTCAAGAATGTTCAGATACCATAACTGCACATGAATCTTGAGAAGGGAAATTTCTGTCAAAGCTGTGCTCCTCAGCCAGCAGAAGTCAAGATTCATTGTTTTATACTAGTGCCTAAGTAGTGGGTCTGATAACCTAGGACAAGCATGGTTTGCACAGGTTCTACCCATTTTCCCCCTTTCTGCCAGTCTGGTTGTACTGGTTTGAAAGCAAAACCAGTGAGACAGCAAATCAAAAAGACAATTTAATAAAGAGAGAAGAAACAAACAACAAAAAGGGTAAAAATAAAATAAAATAAGATAAATGCAATAGTACAAAGGACCACTGACAGAATCAGAATGCAAACCAGACACCCTATTGGTCAGGGTGTTGGAAGCAGCCTGAAGTAAGTGCTCCTGGAGTGACAGATGTGGCTCTGTTGCAGTAGAGATGATCCTCAAGAAAGGGTGCAGTCATCCACTGGGAATCCTGTGGAAACAGGCTCCCTTAGTGTTTGGGGTTTTATCTCAGTGGGAAGGCTTTGACTCTTCCCATTGGGTGGAGCATCTCACAATGGGATGAGGTGATGTTATCAGTCATGTGAGAGGCCTTAAATGGCCCATTCACAGGTGATATCCCTCAGAGGATGGGTGCAGGTGGAGATAAGGAGGCACTGCCTTATCTGG
>VXBR01009613.1:198763-227818 GCA_013400215.1 Cisticola juncidis | reverse complement strand
ATATATATATATATATATATATATATATATATAAAACATTCTGAATGTAATATCAAACCTTTAAATTCTTAAAATAAAAAAGCATAAACCATTATAATTTTTCACAGCTCAAAGGGCCTACATGACTTCCCGTTTCTAGCTTTGGAAAATTTAAGAAATTTTTTCCATTTTTTTCCAATTCCAGTTAAAATGTAATGTGAATAATAAGTAGTAGTGAAATACTCCATTTTTAGCTAATTCTGTTTTACGTATAGGGCTTGTACTTGCATTAAATCATATTGTGTAAACTGGTAGTATTGCAATAGATCAAACATTTCTAATATTAAATTACTGCAATACATACAAACAAACAAACAAACAAAAAAAGAGTGAAAGTTAATTCTTTCGTATTGCAAAGTAGTGAATAAAATGTCCTTAATCCTTTTTGTCTGTGACAGAATTTTCTATGATGAAGTTTTTTAGATTAAAGCACCTAAGGACTGTAATTTCCTGGCAACTAAATAATTTTAGGAATGTTTAACTGGAATCAAAAAACTTCCCCCCTTTTTTTTTTTTTTTTTTACTTTTGGTACAGTTCAGTTCATCCATTTATCTGTGAATAGCCAGGTGGGACAGATATGTCAGTCTCAGGCCATTTCTAATAGAAAGTGGTTGAATATTCACTTGGTTAGATGATNAGAGATAAAGAACAATACTTCCCAACCTGTTTCAACAGATGAAAATAGAATACACATTTTTGGTTACATTTTTCAACCCAGGACACTGGTAAATGCCATGTCAGTAACAGAGAATATAAAGGCTGCTTAATTTTTACTATGGTCCGTGCTGAGAGTCCCAAAGCCTTTTACACCTGGTCTCTACACATGTTAAAATATCACTTTTAAAAATATTAACCTAAAATGCTTTTTCTTAGTGCAGAAAGCTATTTCCCATTTGAGTACTCACAGCTCAACTTATTGTCTAACTAAAAGTACTAAATATCTAATGTTAGAATTTCAATACAATAGATAANTCAAACATTTCTAATATTAAATTACTGCAATACATACAAACAAACAAACAAACAAAAAAAGAGTGAAAGTTAATTCTTTCGTATTGCAAAGTAGTGAATAAAATGTCCTTAATCCTTTTTGTCTGTGACAGAATTTTCTATGATGAAGTTTTTTAGATTAAAGCACCTAAGGACTGTAATTTCCTGGCAACTAAATAATTTTAGGAATGTTTAACTGGAATCAAAAAACTTCACACCTTTTTTTTTTTTTTTCTTTTGGTACAGTTCAGTTCATCCATTTATCTGTGAATAGCCAGGTGGGACAGATATGTCAGTCTCAGGCCATTTCTAATAGAAAGTGGTTGAATATTCACTTGGTTAGATGATGTAGGTATATTATTTTGATAGAAGAGCAGTTATTTAATGTCATGGGTGATGAATGGCACAAGAAGAGTTAGAAGGGAAATAATGGCGATAATTTGTCAAAGACTCTGAGATAGAGTGGTAGGGCAGGTGAGGTAGAATGATACACTGTGTAGTTAGAATAATATGATACAGTGCTGGAGGGTTGGAGAATAACTTAGCAGGACAGGAAAAAAATGAAAAAAGAAATGGGCAAACACTGCTTTGTACTAAAGGACTGAGAAATATTTAGGAAAATATGAGTTCTTGGAATTCTTCTGATACATCACAAATAAAGAATAAATATAATCGGAATTATGCAAATAGAAGGGGAAAATAAGATACACTGATTATAAAGATAAATTTGAGAAAGGCAGAAAAAGGGATGATCCTAATGTTAAGGGGTGGGGGAAATACAATACAAAATTTTTTTATGTCTCGCTCTTCTGGGTTAAATCTTTCTGAGTTAGATAATTTACATGTGTCACTACAGTAAGAAGGTAGACCAAGTAAAGATATAAAAGAAGAGAAGGGTGTTTTTCTGGAAGGTTTCAAGCTATTTGTGCTTATTTATAGCTTTTAAAAACCTCTTTAAAGATGTTTATGATTTTTATGACTAATCAGGATGTCAGGGGTTTTTAAAATATGAGAGGTATTTGGAAAATAAATTCTTGTATTAAAAAAAACAAGAGTTAATACACCTGGAAAATCAAGTCATTGAGTTTTTCAATACCACCTGCAGAAATTGAAAAGAATGAAATGCAGGGGGATGAGTCACACATAAAACAGTGGTTATATAGCAACAAGATAGGAAAAGACAAGTAGGAATTTTGAGCAGCTGTACAGTTGCTAAAAAACTCATTGTTACAGGAAACATTCCTGTGAATTTAAAATATACAAGTTATAAAAGGAATGATGAAGACTTCTGTTGCTGGGTGTTATGAATAACCACTTATGGGTGAATGAGAAGAAATATTTTTGAAAGACAGAGTTGTCCTTTCAAAGGACAGTTCCGTTCATTCTGATATTTTTTCAAATTGTCATCAAAGAAAATATTTTCAAGAGTGATTTGAACCCAGAACATCTAGGTTTCCCTGTGGCAGTGCAGCCTTCTTCCTTAGAACAGCTATGTGGTCTGTTACAGGAAGAAGGTACAGTAAAGTCTCTGAGTCTTAGAATTTTCTCATCTTTTTAGGGGGTCGTGTCCTTTCTAACTAAGGAAGCTCCATGCTTTCTCAGATACATGGACTGCTCACAGAGCTATGAAACACAGTACCCAGGCTGGCTTTTCTCTGTCCTCGTAGTTCATGCACTGGGTTAAAGACAGGATTATTCATTGTGGTAAATATGGTTTCACCGTCACAAAGTCAGTAAGACAGAAAAGTCAGAATTTCTCTTTCCTTGCTTCAACAACCATTGTCCACTGTGGTTTACTTTCTTTTTTAACTGAATTTATGCTGATAGCTAGAATTCTTTCTTTTTGGAGTGAGGAGCAGGTGAATAATGAATTCAAGGTGTTAATGATGATGACATAAATTATGACAATATTCTTTTCCCCAGTCTAGAATGATGGACCTGGAGATTCTTAAATCCACTCCTGCATACCAGTCTTTCCTGGATGTACTATTTAAGTATTCTTCCTTAGATACAGAAGTGTCAACAGGTATAATCAAGTGCAGGGAGTCATGTTGAGAGGGAGCCTTGCTGTGTCGGAGCAGAGGCTTCCTACTGAAGAACCAGCACATGCAAAGCTTTGCAAACAGCAGAATTTACTTGGCACCTATGCCCTACCAAAGCTGACATACCACCTTGTGTATGGGCACAGTGCCATCCTGACAGATGGGGACGAGAGCAAGCAGCCAAGAGACCATGTCTGAGCATGAAATATGTTTGTGGAGGGCAGGATTCCCAGCTAGAAATGTGAAAACAGCTGTTTGTCCTGAGTTTTGTGTGCCTACAGGTTAGATGGTCTATGGCTTTGCTAATTCATCACCAAGCTTGATAAATATTGTAAGAGTTTCTACTATAGCTGCCAGTCGTGATTTCAGGCTAGTGTTGTGTGCAAAGAAGCAAAATTAGTCCCTTCTTTTAGACTGCTCATGACACAACTGAAAATAGGATCACAAAAGTGTGGAAGAGTGTTCCTAAGGAAGAAACTCATTCTTCAGTTTCCTATTTCATTGTACAAAATGCACTCTTAAAATATTTGGTATTCATTCACCTCATATTCAACACCTTTATTATTCCATACTCAAACCCATTAAGAGCTGCAAGAGTTATTTAAAACAGTTTGTTCACAAGATGACATGTCAAAGAGTAACTCAGGGCAGAAAAATGTGAAAATGGTAGTTCTCTAAAATTATACTGTCTCAACTTTTCTTTGACAGTAACAGTATCTACAACTTTCATTTTCATAAGAGAAAATATATTCTTTCCCACAAGGCAAAGGAGCTTCAATAAATTATTGCTTTTTAAGTAAATCTACTTTTATCACTTCTTAATCTTCATTTTCAGAACTGATTTCAGACATGAATCTACTATGACTACTACTAACAGAATTTTTATAATTCGTTTTTTTAAAACCTCTGTCTCTATGACTACAGTGAATAGCTTCATAATGACAGTGAAGTGATTCCTTTTTGTTTAAGGTTGAGAAGATTGCCTTTCCATAGACATTGTAATTCCTACTGTCTGTGATTTTCAGGGCTTGAGGTGCAATGCACTCTAATATTTTTCAATAATTTTAAAATATGTTCTATTTCTACTCCCAAAATCTTCAGTCCTTAAGTATTTACTAATATCAGGCTAACCAACTAATGTCATTATTATTTAATAATAAAAAAAGAAAGTTGTACTTCAAAGACTTGTTTCACTATAAAACCTTGTAGAAATACTGACCTCAGATAAAAAAAAGGTTTAACTTTTGAACAGAGAGGACATTTTACATTTAATTTATGGAACAAGGTTAAGACTTTCATACTCAAGCTTCTAAAAATGTGTACTCCAGCAAATGACCTGCCTTCATATTCTCTGTCAGGTGACATTTGTTCCCTTTGTAAAATCTTTCATAAGGACTGTGCTGACCTTGAGCAGCAATAGGGAACTGTATTTCTTAATGGAGATGTAAACCGTGCTGACAACTCAGTCTACTGCCTGCATCAGTGCTACCAAGGGGGCAATGTTTAGACCAGGGAATGAATGCATGGGGAACATAACAGTTTCTGAATGAAGAATGCTAGAGATGACAAACAGTAAAAGATCATGAAATTCAGATCTGTGTGGCTTAATGTGCTGCAAGTGCACCTCTGTGGCAACGCGCCGCAGGAGACCCAGGTACCAGACTGTTTGAAACGAAGACTGAGTAAGCAACCTCACATTCTTATTCAGAAAATAAAAAAGCTTAGTGGAGGGGAAAAAAATCAACTTCATTCAAATCATAAAAGCTGCACAGGGATTAGAAATCACTTTGTTTTCTCTCTGTCCTCACTTCAATGGAAAGCTTTGACTTCTGGCACTGTGCTCTGCCAAGAATGTTCACAGCCACTGACACATATGCTGGATATGCAGTTGATTTCTTAGTTTGATAATTGTGGCACAGTTTTTAACTGGCATTTTGGTAACTGTTCTATATTGTAAAAGGATACCCTGCTTTCAGCTTGGCTGTAGCTTCTTTCCATAGCCTGCTTATCATCTTCTTCTACCCCTCCTTACAGCAGGACTTTTGTCTGCTATATACTGCAGAGCTCTGTAACTTACTACTGCAACTCTGGCTGTGTGTGATGAACAGAGTTACACCAGTGTAAAACCACTGAGGCTGAAGAATTGGGTTTGTCTTTCACTCCCAGGAGTAACTCTGCAGTTCAACCTGCAGTTACCATTTTACCAACACTTCCAGACAGACACAGGGCCTCAGGGAAAAGGATACTGCTCTCTCTGGAATTAAATACACAAGCTAATGGAGGGTGGACAGAAGTAATTGTATAATATTTGGGACATAACATACAGAGATGCAGTTATAGCAGTAAGTCTAAGTAAGCTCTGAATTTTGTTTGTTTTAACCAGAATGTACAGAATGCTTAAAGCAAAGAAACATTAGTGACCAAAACGAAAAAAAAAAAAAAAAAAGGACCTGTCATTCAAATTTATTACATGAAGAAAATGTTTATATGCAGGATTTTTTTGAATAGATGCAATAAAATACTAACCTATAGTTTTCTTTTGAGACCAAAAAATCAGGGTACTACTCCAAAACCAAAGTATTTCAAATCATTAACTCAACCAAGGCCAAATATAGGCAAAATAAATAGGCAAACATAATTTGGCAGAAGACAGACTTAGCCCACTCTGAAAGAAACAGAGTGGGCTAAGTCATCTTGCAAGGCTTTTTCAGAGCTGACAGAGATCACAGCAGAGACAAATCAGGTCCACAAGCATTGTAAGAGCAACCCCTCATAGCACCAGGACACTGAACTGCAACAGAACAGAATGAAATATCAACATAAAATATTTAGGACACAAACTGATTTGAAGAAGAATCAAGACAGAACTTACTAAACCACTTCTATTAGCATTCAGGGAGGTACAGACAATACAGCATAAATAAGCAAAGCTAATAGCTCACTCCAGTAATGTTTTCTCCTTTGCAGGAAATTGATATGTAGACTAACAAGATGTATTGAACTGAAAACTGAATAAAATATTTCCTCATCCTATTACATACAACATTATCCAGTTTTGTCAAGCCTTTGATCACTTCAAGAGAATGAATAACAGCAGAAAAGAACCCAACAGAGGAAAAAAAAATCTAAATATAATTCCTGGGTTGAAGCTCTTTGCTGTTGCACAAATAACACTTTCTTCATCCCAAGCAAAGTGACTCAGGGTCTGCAGTGGCCTGGACATGCCTTGGTCAGAGCTGGGCTGGGCTGGTTTCAGCTCCGACCTCGGGGCCATGTCCCTGTTGTCTGCCCTGCCTGAGCCTGAGCTGTGCCAGTGTCCGTGAGAAGGACCTGACAAACCCAGGGTGTCTGCACAGCAGACAAAGGCCTTGGGAGCTGAGCCTGAGCAGGGCCATGCTCACACTCACCTGGTGCAGCCAGAAGGCAGAAGCCCAGGGCAAGGAAACATGAATGGACATAAACTTTAACTCAGCCGGTCTCTTTCATCTCCACCCTGTGCACACTTGTTACACCCCAAGTCCTGGTACTGGGCAAGAAGGAATTCACTGTATCTATGGAGCTAAGGATTTGTTGTTAATCCAGTTAGTGTTCTAACAGACTAATAGTCAAAATTCTCTAACACATTAAAGTCTTACCAGTGTAAATTGTTACAACAAAAAAATCCCCAACACCTCAAAATTTCCTAGTATTTACCTTTCCCCCTGATCTTGTACTTGTCCCTTCAGTACTTGTACTTGTCCCTTAAGGCAAAGACTCAATTTTCTCAGGAAAAAAATGCAGGTAGTGTTGTATTTTTAATGAGCTCTCATTGTCTGGATGTCTTTTCTAGGAGAAGAGTGACGTTAATGGTGGAGGTGTCTTCCTCTTCAGTCCCAGGACCTACTTGTGTGTATCGTCATATAAGTTCTTCTCACTCTAAGATGAAAGAGAAACAGAATGAACTTGTTGTTACTAGGAAGTTATAGAATGACTAAAAGAAATAACTACTTGTAACCTTGTTGGTAACTGTAAAGAACAAATGTGGATATTTTGCTTAATGATAGACTCACCAAAAATAAAAAATGTACTCTCTACAAATAAATAGCTTCCCACTGCTAGAGTGGCAGAATTTCTTGTATTGACAGCCAATATCTAATATTTTTCTGTGGTGCATAGACAACATTTTTATAGCACGTAATATAGTATATAAGACTCAAGGATATTGCAAAGTATAATAACAGCAGGCTGTTCAAAGCTCCCAAAGAGAAATTTATGTATAAGAGATACTAACAAGCTATAAGTACTAGCTTATTACTATATACATCAAACAGAGAATAAAGTTCTAACCCTAGGTTGTTGAATTTTTATTTTTTAATATTTATATAAATATTTATATAAATAGACAAATTACCAGAAAAATGGCCATACAGTTATTGCCACTGCCAGAAAATAATGCCACTGCTTGGCAAATAAATGTCTGGAATATTAAATAAAACATGATATATTGGTGTTATTTTATACCATATCACAGCATGTACACATAGTACAACAATAGTGGGACAAAAGTCAGTCTGTAGATGTCATGAAAAGGACAGAGTTATCAGCCAAGATCAGCCAAGTACTGAAAGGCTGCAATTGGGTTTTTCTGGGGTCTTCTCCAGGTTGAACAACTCTGACTCTCTCAGTCTGTTCTCACAGGAACAGGAAAAGTTCTCCAGCCCTCTGACCACTTCCTGGCCCCTCTTCCAGGCCTACTCCAGGTCTTTGTCTTTCTTGTGTTGAGGGCTCCAGAGCTGAACACAGTACCTCAGGTGGGTTTCACCAGAGAGGAGGAGATGTGTTAAAGCAATACTGTCTGAGTTTCTCCTAAACAGAAGTCTATGTGGGTTATTCCATCAAACTGATGAAGAAAAATTTTATAAGCAAAGTGTGTTTACCAAAATAAGAATTCTCAGTAAAATAAATAGCTGTTTTGTTTACAGCAGAAATCCTTCTATTTGTCGACCAACTTTTTGTTTTTCATTAATTTGTACAATGATTTTAACTAGAATGGTCCAAAAAGGAAATATAGAGTATTTCCTATTTAGGATCCAAAATACAGTATTTTTTGCCAGTACCAAATTATCTCTTTTTCTTTCTAGGAAAATGAGGCAAAGCCAAACAGATTCCATGAAAGAGCAAAAGAAAAGTTTCTAATTAGACAGACTCATATATACATACACTTCTACAGACTGAGAAATATCAAAATATTTGCAATTCTTTTTTAGAGCA
This sequence comes from Cisticola juncidis, assembly GCA_013400215.1. NCBI lineage: Eukaryota > Metazoa > Chordata > Aves > Passeriformes > Cisticolidae > Cisticola > Cisticola juncidis. The sequence goes on along the minus strand of VXBR01009613.1, from coordinate 219,496 downwards.
GGCTTTGTAATACAGTCCATATTCATCTCTATAAAGATGAGCAGGGAAACAACAAACAGCATTTAAAACACAAAGCACAGACTGTCATTGATGAAGAGTGATATGAGACTGAGAGAGAAGTTCCAATCTACTGTAGAGACAAAGAGAGATAAAAACCCCACCCATCTTTAAAAGGTTATCCAAATCCATTTCCCCCACCTTCTGAAGCAGATGGATGGTCCTGCCAGCAACAAGCTGGCTCAGAAAGCTGGGATTCAGTCACCACCCTTGACAGGGCCCCTATACATTCATTGGCAAGGCAACAATAATGAGTGAACTCCTTTCCCAGTGTATTAAATAAAGATCACAGCACTTGCTTCCTTCTTTGCTTACCTATACCAGAACAGGACCCAGAACAGCTGACTCAGATCAGGCAGAGTTGCCACTCAGCTGTGAGAGCTTCATGGCTTTCTTAGGAAATACAGAATATCTCTCCAGGTTTTCTTATCACGTGTCCCAGGGTCTCATTGGAGGAGCCTCCAGTCTCAGATAGGGCATGAATTTGCTATGAAAATACAAAGATTAAATGCTCTATTTGCTGCTTCAGTAGTCTATAACATTCACACACAGCAAACAGAATATCATGCTAAGCAATAGTTGTTACTCTAAAAGGTTATACAAATGATCAAGAACTATTTTTTTTTAAGCCAGAAATTCATAACTTTTTTTTTGTTTTATACTGAAACTTTATCTGCAATTTAAAGATAACTTCTGGCTAACACCACCCAGCTATATCAGCTGACCAATAGAAGACATAAACACATCCACAGACTGTGCCAAAAATTACTCACTTTCACTGTGAGTCCATCTTACTCATAGTAAAAAGACTGTCTGAGGGGTAGCAGAAACAGCTAGTTTTACCTCCTGTGCTTGGAATTTTTTCATTTGTGGTGAGTAAAAACACATAATCACCTAGAGAAGGCAGGAAATTTAAAAACTGTTGTAGGTGTTTTGAGAGGAAGTCTTTTTTCAAAGGTCTTCTAGGTTTTATAGACAGTGATTTGCTTAGAAATATTTCTTGCAGTGAAGTTTAACAGCCACAGCTTAGGCAGTACTTCTACTGATAAATGGTTGAGAGCTATTTTTCCATAAATTAGCGAGAGAAAACCCATAAAATTTGTCATCAGTCTTCAAAAGTGTGCTATTTTCAAACAGTACAAATTGTGACTGGCTCAGCACCATATGGTATTTGATTTTCTGTGATGTATGCATGTGCACAAATTGCATTTAGGTAACTGGGATGCTGTCAGTCTGAAGATAATTCTGTATACGCTCTAACGGGTAGAAAGCAAAGGTCTTTGACAATATCTGAATAATTTCAGAAGATGGACTCTTCATTCATCCACCATTCTAGTAAACATGAAGATATGTTTGGAGCTGGGTTCTTGGCTAGATCTGAGATTTTATTTCTGAACCATGGCTCAATACAAAAAATAAATACTCAAAATAAATATATGTGGTGTTCAAATCCATTTTTCTGGATTTTTGTTATATACAGCCCTCAAGGAAACCTGATGAGTTGTTTCCACTAAGAACAATGTCTATATGGTACCTTAACATAGTAACATGACACAACACAAACTAATTCAGAAAAAATCTATGAGATATTTTTCTGCTTTAAGCATAATTATTCTGAAAATATTTGTGTTGTATTTCCTTCCTTTTGCTCTTCGAAAGTTTTGGGAAGTAAAACAGCAGCCAGAACTCAAGCTGGGCTATGTAGGCATCCCTGCCTTCTGTACAATTACACCCTCCTGTATCACCTGAGGGTCAACTTCACAACATTTGGGTGTGGATACAGGAACTGACTTCATGATTTCAATTTACTTTAAAAGCCCATTTTTGTTTACTTTTTTACTTAATAATGATTTGAGACTAGAAAATTAAAAGGGCTCTCTGATTCATGTTTTAGAACTAACAATTTTCTTTCAAATAATTTATATTGGCCTAAGCATACAGAAATCATTAGTGTGAGCAAATTACTTTGTTGACTTGAGAGTGAGGATCATGAATGACATGGAGCAATGTCAGGTGACTTGTGATTGCCTCTTTCACCAACTCAACCCTAATCATTCAATCACAAAATAAATGCCAGGAAAAGAATCAGAATTTGGTCAGAAAAAAAAATTAAACATGAATATTTTATATGTAGTATAGTGTGTAATGGAGAGGACACAGGTGCAGGGCAAAAAATCTATCAGATGACTGATAAAGAGATGCTCTGTTTTGTGCTTGAGACAGCTAGGAAGGAAGAGAACTTTGAAGTGTACTAATGGCATTTGTATTAGAAGCTGTGAGCCAGACAAAAAAAAATCTGAAGTCAGCTAACAAAACAAATCCCTTCATAACATTCTTGCAGAGGGTGAAATAAAGGTTCTATTCTGATGTAAACAACACATGGAGATACACAAAGCAGTACTCAGGAAACATAAATTTAAAAAAATTGTATATATTAACTTACATTCACCATTTTATGGTGAAGATTTTCATCTGGAATCCCTTGAAAGGTTTGTGAATTGAGGAATTTATGGGGTGGCTATACTTGAACTACTGTGGCTATACACAGAGACAGAACAAAGGTCAGCCACTCACCAGAACAAGGTGATATTCACCTCAGAGTTCAAATTAATTCAATGTTGAAATACATAAACTAATAAATCTAAAAGGTACCCTCTCACTTGAAACTCAGTACAATAAGGCTGGCTGATAGAATTTTTTTATTTAATAATCTTTAATTTAAAAAAAAATTAAAATACTTTAAAATGAAGCAAATCAATAAAGAGAATGGAAAGGATAAATTTACTGAATCTCTTTGTTAATATTTTGGTGAAAATGAAATACAGAGGCTTCTGTGAATAGGATTTCTACCCCCCAAATCAATAATCCCGGAGACAGAAATTATACATATACATATAGTCTGTCTGGATTTCCAGGTATTAACAACAATCTTTATTGCAAAATCTTAAGGAAAACAGTGAGCCATTGCATCACTGCAGGGAGATTCTTTCATGGCTTAAGATAAGGAATGAATGGTTGAGAGAACAGAATGGAAGCAGGAGTTAAATGTTAATTTTTGTGGTGTGGGGAGATCAGTAGTGGAGTTCTGTGCTGTTCAATGTCTTCATGAATAGCCCAGTAATTACATTGAAGAAGTACCTGTGCTTCTGATGATGCAAAATAATTCAAGATGCTAATGATGATGGCAGATTGTGTTGGGTCTACTGAGTAACAGGAAATTCTAAAGCAGAGAAAATACAGTGCAAGTGGGTGAAAACTGATACACACAGGGAAAAACAATATCAGATTTATATACAAAATGAGAAGCTCTCAGCTGACCAATGTCATCCAGAAGTAATTCTGGGATATTGTAAGCCATTCCATAAAAGCTGTCGAGCCCTGGATAACATTAAATATATAAATAGGTAAATAAATAATATATGCAATGTTCTTGTTATCCCACATATTCTGTTAGGAAAAGGGGTAGTTCCTAATCTAGCAGGTAAAACTGTAGTACTCCTGGAAAAGGATTCTGTGAATGTAAATGATTTCTCTGAGTTAAAAGGCTGACCAGAGAGTTCATTGCAAGTGACATACATAGAGAAACTGCAAGTCTCAGGAATCTTCCACATCTGACACTAAAAGTGCAATAGGGATCATTGCTGTATATGGTTGTTTTCCTCTTACTCTTTCTCAGTGTCCTCTTTCTGGACACTTATTTATCTCAGTAGATCTGTGGTGTGACTCAGAATGCAATACTTGTGTGTTACTTTGTTTTATAACCCATTGAGAACAAAATTAGAATAGCAACCCAAATTCACCTGACACTCTATATAACACATTTAGGAAAAAAAGTCCCTCAGATTTTGTCTATTAGTGACTGCCAATGTTTTGAAGACCTGCTCCTGTTTTAGTTGTAGCAGGCAAAATAAATAATTTTGGAGGTCTTTGACACAATAACTTTTGTTAAGAAAATACTCAAAAGTAGATCTGACAATTTGAGGGATGGATGGGATGTTTTAAATAAGCTCAAGTGATAGAGAATAATAGCTCTTCTCTTAAAAACACAGCTGACAGAAAATTCAAATGAAAAATAAAAACATGCTCAGCAGAGACTGCAACAGGCTAAAAATGTCTTGAGTAAATGATCCTTTATTTGTTTTAGATGAAGCCTTGTTTTAAATGATCATGGATCATCTTTAAAGAAGGTATGTCTTAAAGAAATCCCCTGACAAAACAGCCTTTCCACTAAAAATTACATTGCGTCAGCAAGAGCATTGATTTATAGGAACTAAACAGTAAGATTCTCAGAGGTCACTGTGCAGAAGACTAAGGGAAGCCTAATGTAGTTCATACTTTTCTCTGAAGCTTATTGCAAAATATGTAGTCAGCATTTTATTCCCTAAAATATATTGGGGACCAAAGGCTAATGTCAGAAAGAAATATGAGATGATATAAATCAATATCAAGGCAACAATAGAGGTATTGCTTTTTTAAAATTGTCTTCTCTTGACATCGTTCTTTTTTTTTGTGCCTGGTGCAAAAGAGAAAATAAATGGAATATAGTCTATCCAAAATACCATCCTTAAAAGCAGATTCACAAGCTGTTTCATTTTCCAGATTTCAGAGATGTGTTTTTGCTTTCATTTGCCTCTTGGTTTTACTTTCAGATTATTTTAAACCTACATAAATATGAGCAAAAATATGTAAACCTCCTTAGTATGTTCATAGATGTTTGTAAAATAACTTCCCATTGACAAAATTGACAATGTTCTTTAACAACATGCTGTATTCATCAGTCACAAAGCCTCACATACTCTAGAGTTTGTCACTAAAGACATACACAGGCAGCTTTAAAATATTATCCTGGTCATTAAAAAGATTATATTGTAAAAAAACCCTCACAAACTTCAAATTCACCAAAGGCAATTTTAGACATAAGCCTGCTTGGTTTAAATTAAAGGGACAACTCAGAATTACAAAATTTATGCCTCTTCCAATTCTGTTTAATTATATCTGATTAATGAAGGGATCTTGGGCTAAATGTTTCTGATGAAGCTATTGTGCTTTGAGTTTAATAGAGTGAGCTCTACTTTAAATGTTATATGCTTGGCCACAATCTGGCATCCTGATATATAAAGAGGACAGCACAACATGTTGTCAAAAGCAACCATAGCCCACACAAAGCAAAGATTTGTTGTTTTATTTGAAAACCTGTCAGTATGTGAAAGTCAAGAGATAAATGAAGAGTACCTAGAAAATGTCTTTATCTCAAAGAAATGCTGAGGATTGGAAATAAAAGAAAAAAGATTTCCAAATCCATTTGAATGCCTTGAGGAAAGATAAATGTGAAGAGGACCTACAAGTATCTCTCTTATTGCACACAGTGGGCAAAAATGTCCTGAAAATATTAATTCATTTTATTTGAAATCAATTTAAAATATTCCACTTAGAATGAAATCCTAATACTTAGGAACTCCTGTAGTCCAAGAAAAGTATTTGGTTTGATCAAAATCAGGTCCTTTTCTTATCTAAACCTAGGAAAAGAGCAGATAAGACATGTAAAAAAGCTGAAGGGGGAAAATAAGTGCCAGCTTCAGAAATACCAAGAATAACATGTTCGTGTTTAGAGCTCCTGCTGAAAACAGCCTAACTAGAAAATAGTGAAGAAATTTCAATTAGAATTTAAAAAAAAAAATTGTCATAAAAACATCACTAAGTCAAACATATGGGTTAACAGTTTCATCAAAATTAGGAAGAGAAAATGGCAGATAAGAAAATCTGTATTAACAAGCATTCACAAGAGGATATCAGGTTTATCTTGAGATAGCATCACCCTATCTGCACAATAGCTGATATACAGCACCAACAAGTTGATAAAAACATTTTCTTTGAGAACAAGGACAGGTCCTGGCAAGCCAGACTACAGACTCAATCAGCTGAATTGAGCCATTTCAAACCCTATACAGAAGCTGCAAGATTATACATTTACCTCTCATGATAAACTGAAATAGGGGATGTTTTAATAAAAGAGCAAAGAAACACTTGCAGATATTTTGAACAACAACATGATGAGGTGATGATGGCTGTACCAGTCCCAGATGAAGAGAGACACTGAGGAAAATGGTGAGAAGGGCACCACAATTATATACTCGATTCATTCCGAAAAGATGCCACCCATAACAAAAGCACTCAAACACATAGCATGCCTATATTAATCAAGCCACTTAATGAACATATTAAAGCTGTAGCTGACAGGAGAGCCCACACAGAAGTGTGTAGATCCTTGAGGATTTTTTGTACAGTACTGTGCAAGAAAAACAGGTTTAATTGCTCATCTAAAACGATGTTTGGTGATACCATGGCTTTGCAACATTCATGAAAGAAACAAAGTTTGTAGAAAATAAAGACAACACTCTGCCATGTCCCTGTTGTTAAAGTCTGAACATTTGTTGCCAGTAATAAATACTTTTTATGGAAATCATCAGAAAAACAAATCTTGAAATAAGTAGATGTGCTGGTCTAGTGTGACTCAGCATACAGAACAACTTGTACATAAAATCTTCACGGTTTCTTTTGTCTAATTGCACAAAATAGCTGAAAGTTTCTTCTTTTTTTGTCCAGTTGGTTGGTATTTGTTTGGTTTTGGTTTCGTTTTGACATATAATACCCATTTAAGGAGTTTTTTGCACTTTCCAAAACTTTAGTGTCCTCCTGACATGTCAGTCCATTCTGCCACTGCTAAACAGATTGTTCTGTCTTCAACACATGGCATCCCAAAATAGTTACTGAGTGATCTCCCTGTGCAAGCATAGAAATTCTTGGCTTATTATTTTAAATCAAGAACATCCAGCCTAATGAAATGACTGAAAGACTGTTCAGATGGTACAGCCTATGATTTTCAATATAGCTGCATCAGAGAGTAGAAATATTCTGACTCGCTTAAACCTGAGAAATTAAAAAAGATGGGTAGGAAACACTGTCCTGCATGGTCACTAGGTGATAGAAGATGGCTTTTGTCCTGTTATTCTTGTGACCCACTGACTCCAAAGAGCTTATGATGGGTTAATGCACTTATGATCAAGACTGGCATGATAATATGGCCAGAGAGCACAGCAGCAGTCTCTTTCATCCTGAAGATTAAATACAGGTGGAAACTACATACACAATTGAAGTTTACAGCTGGAATGAGAAAGGTACACTTCTACAAACTGGCGGCTGAGACTGGGATAAATTAGAAGAGTAAGCAGTACACCAGAAGTGCTTGGGTCTGGGAAATGAGATGATTAGGTGAGGCTTGCAAAGGAACCTTAGGAGCATCTGAGAAAAATTAAGAGTTAGATGTGCTTGCCAGGCTAGTGTGGAGAGTTGCTGGACATCTGGAGCTGTTTGGCTGTGTTATCTAACTTTGACTGACACAAAGAGCTATTAATCATAATGCTGCCTTAATTAATATAATAAGTCATGCATGTCTCAGGCTAGATAGTGAAGACACTGGCAAGCTGCTTAACAGAAGGTTTTCTAGGAACATAGAAAATAAATCCAGTACATTGCCCTGTATTTTCTTTAAAAATAGCTATGAGAAATCACCAGAATATTACTGTTAGGAGAAAAATCTTACATGATTTAAGCGTTGGGTCTTCTGCACTGTGGTACTGATAAAAGTTGTTACTCTCTGCCATATAATAGGAATCTATAATCCAAAATTAAATAGCCTCAGTGTCTCCATGAGTTCTTCACTCAGTGAAGGTACAACATTTGAAAGCAGACAGTCTCTCTTCCTTTTATCTGTGTAACTGGAGGCAAATCTGTGGCCACAATAGGCAGATATCATAACTTAAAAAAACCCAAACCACCAACCGTGGCTTCCTCTTTCTGGAAGGACTCTATTAGTTTATTTAGTAACAGTAGTACGATCTAACCAACAGAACACAGAACTGTGATTCCACATGCATGGTCTATGCCCCTTTTATTTGGACTAGGGGAATGGGTTTCCATCAGTGACCACAAGCCAGTATTTTCAAAAGTGTTTTGCTGCCTTTTCTCTAAGGCATAATTTGGGAGATTTTATGGCCTTTAGTTAATGCAAAAATTGCTATATTTTCAAATACTTTGTAAGGAACTGAAAATTCCACAAAAGTAGTGGAATAGAAACTTTCCACAGCCAAACAAAAATAGTGTGTATGTCTCTAGATGCTTTTATGGAGGTGGAAGAAGACAAGAGGATAGAAGATTAAAAAAAATTAGATACCGTCTGGGATAGGGAGAGGAGAGGAGGGAGGGCAGGAATGGGATGGTGCTCCAAGGTCTGTTGCAAACAGTAAAGAAAAATATTTAGAGGTGTCAGAGAAGTAGAGGTGTCAGAGAATTAAAGGTGTCTCCAGTAACATAGTCATTTGAATTTTAAGATAGAATATCTGTAGGCAGTTAGGTAAGGAGATGTCAAAGAAGGGAGTGTGAAAGAGTTAAAGATAAAAGGAATTGCTCAGGATGGATCTGTCTGTGAAATTCATGAACACAAGTTTGCTGCCATTTTAAGCACCGAGTGCTCCACTCAGCCATACTTTGAGATCAAGTTCCTCTAAAAGGAGGTATTTAAGCCTGTATGAGAACATTACTTCACACAGGAAGAATTCAAGCTATTCCTGCAAGGACAGGCAGCTCAGTATTTGAGATATGGAGGTGTTCTACAGGATCTGTTTTCTTAGGCTGATGGATGTGGAATACAAAGTACAGTGTTTCTCGTGACACCCAGATCTGGAAGTTTAGAGGTGATGGCCCTGCTCCAAAATTCATGTGTGATGTCAAAAAAGGACTAGTGCATGGACTGGAGAAGCAGCTTACCCATATTTTCCTAGGAGACTGAGCTGTGTGAAGTCATCTTCAATGAGTGTTTCATGGGCCTTTCCATGTCTGTTCCTGTTGGGAAGGCAGATTGTCTCAGTGAGCAGAGCATTGAGTCATGAAGATCACACAACAAAATAGAGTGGAACAAACTATTTTAGTTGGAAGAATCCTACAACAGTCACAGAATCATAGAATGGTTTGGGTTGGAAAGGACTTTAAAGATCATTTAGTTCCAATCACTCTGCCATGGGCAAGGACACCTTCCACTTGACCAGATTACTCAAAGCCTTGTCCAGCCTGGTCTTGAACACTGCCAGGCAGGGAGCATCCACAGCTTCTCTGGGCAACCTGTTCCAGTGCCTAACTAGCCTCATGCTAATGAATTTCTAACATTTCATCTAAATGTACTCTCTTTTGGTTTAAAGCCATTTCCCCTTGTTCTATCACTGCAGGTCCTTTTGAAAGTCTCCAGCTTTCTTGAAGCTCCCCTTTAAGTACTGGAAGATGGTGTAAGGTTTCCTCAGAGCCTTCTCTTCTCCAGGGTGAGCAACCCAAAATCTCTGTCTGTCATCATAAGAGAAGTAATCCAGCCCTCTGACCACATCCGTGGCCTCCAGCAGTCCCATGTCCTCCTTAACTAGTTCAACTGCTTGAATCAATTCAGGGCTGACCAAAATAAGACTATTAAGCTCATTATCCAAGTACTTCTCAAACACTGACTGGCTTGGGACCACCAATCACCTCTTTAGGAAGCCTGTTCCAGTGTTTGATCACTCTCTCTCTCAAAAAACTAAAAGCTTCCTAAACCTCATCCAACTCAGTTCTGAACTATTCCCAAGTGTCTTTCCACTAGATAGCAGGGTGGTCATCACCTTGCTACCCGCTTGCCTTCCTCAGGTGGCTGTGAAGAGTGAAGAGTTTGCTGCTCAGCCTCATTTCCTCCAGCTCCCAGCACTGCTGGGCAATTACCCCTTTTGACCAATTAATTATGCTGTGTTTCATGAGCCCCAGCACAGGCTTTGCTGGGGGCACATTGCTGACTCCTCTTGAGCCTGCTGTCATCCAACAACCCCAGATCCCTTTTTGTAGGGCTGCTCTCCCACAGCTTCTGCCCAAACCTATAATTGTGTCCCTTTACTTTTTTTAGTGTTAACCTTGACAATTTTGCATAACCAGCAGACCCTGCTGATTATGTTCTCACATGCTTCTGTTAAATTTATTTGGCCTATCTCAGCTTTTATCCATGCATCTACTTATCCAAATCAGAGGATATGTTTGAAAATATTTCCCAGCCTTGTTTGTGCGTTTATCACTGTCAATATATTGCTTTGAATTGAAGAAGTATTTCAATAAGTTAATGAAAACTGTCAGAATTATACAAGGTAAGGTATTAAAGCAAATTAGACGGCAAAGTGATTAGGGCCATATAGCTAATTTTGATTTCAAGGCCACAGCTTCCACCCAGTGTCTGTGATTTTCCACAGAAGCATTCAGACTGGTCAGACTGGCTTTGATGGTTTTGAGACAGGAGGAATCAACTCTTTTACTCTTTTCTTCATTATTTTGCTTTACTGGATGGTCACTTCATATGCACAAAAAAAACCCAAAAAAAACCAAAAAAACCACCACCAAAAAAAAAGGAATAAAAAAGCTTGATAAGTATTTTCTGCCTGAATTCTTACATCTTTTGTACCCATAGTATTGTTTGCTGCAAGATTAAACATTTCTTTAATATCCTGGACTTTTACCCTGTGAAGGCAGTTAGAAACTATGATCAAATATAAGTACATTGATCTCTAAAAGATCTATTTAAAAAGGAAAACTGGAGGGGAGAGGGCAATGATCATTTTACTTGCATACTCCTGTAATTACCAATGCCACAGGAAAGATATTTATTACAACAATATGTCTGGAACTGTAAAAAATATAGAGAAGCGTGTAGTCTAAAAATTTCCTTTGATCATCTCAAGGTTTTTCCAAGACTGCATTTATCTTGCATTGCTTTAACTGTCAATACATGATTGCTTTTATGTTCTTAGAGAAGCATGCTCTGATGAAGATGCTCTGAAATGGCATTAGAATTCCAACTGGGATTTCTTCCAATGCTGTTCAGAATAAGTAATTGAAACTGAATATTGTATTTTTATATGCACTGTAGCATTTCTTCCAAGGGGCAACTTTCTATTCACTTATTATTGTGTAGGTTATAAATGGCATTATGCATTTCTTCTATCAAAATACTAAGCTAGTGATATTTAACTGTAAAGAAATATATCCTTGGGGAATGAATACAGTCAGAAATTACTAGGTGAATTTAACCGAGAAAAGAACGATCCCATATTGATGTAGTGCATAAATTTTTGAGTGTGGGACAATGGCCCCCATTTATTAACATTTTATATCCACATTGAAATGCCTGACCTTGCTTCTCCAGTTTTATGACTAGCAAGATCTTTGGATCTTTGGAAGTTCAATTTTTCCCTCTAGAAAAAGAAAGCAGCTATGTGAATGGGAATAAATAAAACTCAGATGTTTGTTTTTTTCTGTTTTTCTTCAGATGTAGCAAAACTTTAATACCTCTATAGCATAACAATTCTGATAATAAAAAGACCAACTGCTATAAAAGTGAGGAAAGGAAATGCTTTGAAAGATATACCCTATTATACACCAGTGAGACACAAAGTAATTTTTTAGTTATATGAATGCCTAAAGTATAGGTAAAGATTGCCCCCTATTCATGTTTCAGATGAATGTCAGAGTACATGGGCAGGCATGCAGCAAAACCTTTGGACAACCAGTGGTATGCAAATGAATCTCAGAAATCTAGGTTTAGGAAAAAAAATCAAGAAAAATAAGGTTCACATCCTTAAGATCCTGAAATGTTCAATATTTGAGGTAGTTATTTGTCAATATCAATTCTCATCAGCCTTTCATCAATATTAAATTTGATTTAAAGAACAAATAACCATGACAGCAAGAGTAAGAATTGCCAGAAACGTGTTCCCAGAGAGATGCTGAGCATGTCAGGGCTGGAAGTGAAGCCAGGCCTCTGCTGGACTGGACCTTGATCCTAGAGCAAGGTAACCTCTGCTCTAGGGGGATATCTGAGCACTGCTGGAAGAGTCTCTCACACAAGCTGCATGTCAGAGCTTTCCTGTCCTGCATTCCATGTATCTAGAGCACTGATGCCTTGTTTAGCATGCTAGGAATTGCTCTCCCAGAAGTGGGTGCCTGATTTATGAAGCATCATACTTGCTACAGGTTTTGAAAACCACACGGGCACCTTGAAAACAGTAAATCAACATGAATAAAAAAAATACCTAAACTAAACAAAAGGTAACAATGCAGGAAAAAAAAAAAGAGTCTCAACATTACACAGTAGGGAAAATAAATTTGATATTTTATCTGACAGCACAGAAGAACTCTTATTCACCAGTGAAAAAGAGCTGTACTTTTACACACAAAGTTAATTTAGCATCACCACCTGACAGATGGACTCCCCAGCAGGTACTTAGTCTTCTTTTTTCTCTCCTGCTTCACAGACCCACACAGTTTTAAAAGAAGTCTGAGACAGTGAGAGGTGAGTTTTCTTTCAGGATGAAGCAGAGAGCTAGTTTCCAGACAATCAAGTATAGAGGCAACTTTGTAAGTCAAGCCATGACAGAATAATCAATGGCATTTTTTAACTGATCTTTGCTACAAAATATAGGAAGAGAGTGATTTTTGTTCTGCACATTGAAAATATGTCTGAAAGGATTAAAAATTGTGTACTCTAAGTATTACCACATTGTTCCTTTGGACTTGTTCCTTCCAATGACTGCTTTCTTTAAATAGAAAAAGAGGTTGAAACTGTTTAAGGATCCTTAAAACAGCTGTTTGATACACAAATCTAAGACATTTATTAGTTCTGAGACTGCCAGTGGGAGTCATAATCTGTTGACTGTAGACAGCCAGAAAAAAAATCAGTCTACGTAGTTGTCAAAGGTTAGAATTTAAGAATGTGCATACAGGGCAAAACAGTAATCCAGGACAAGTACATAAAAATGTCATTGTATAGGGAAAGGGAAGAAAAGACATGATTCACAAGAAGGACTAGAACTGCCTGAAAATGTCTCTTCCAGAAGCTACCATCTGGGAATTAGCATTTCGCTGATCTGGTATGAAAAATTCCAGACCCAACCCTCACTGAAGGAAAAACTAGATAAACTGGGTTAAAGCTACATAAACTCCTTAGTATGAAAAACAAGTGTGACAGAAGTCTACACAATCATGAGTAGCAGCACTCAATAGGTGAATGGAATACAAAGTTCCTACTTGATAAAGCAAACAAATTAAACTAAGTGGTAGTTTCAAAATAAGCAAGAGGAGTCATTTCTTCATAATATGATTATGATGATTAAGTAATGGAATTCTTTTCCACATGATGCTTGATTACCAAAAGATCACATGACTTCAGAAACATTTTTAGATACATTTTTTAGAACAATAATTCAAGATGAATAAACCTAAAGGTGTGATCTTCAATATGTGTAACTTTGAATACAAAAAAATATACTTAAGAAAATATCCATAAATACTTATGTTCCTATATTGGTAGAATTGTAAAATCATTTGGGCTGGAAGGGACTTTTAAAGATCATCTAGTCCAACCACCCTGCAATAAGCAGAGCCATTTCCAAATAAATCATGGTTCTCAGAGCCCCATTAAACCTTGGTCCTCAATGTTTCCAGGGGTGGCACACATACCTCCTGGGTAACCTGTTCCAGTGTATGAACACTCTCATTATTAAAAAAAAGGAAATCTTTTGTATATTTCTCCAATAAATACATATAGTTTGAAATCATTATCCCTTGCCCTAATGAAAGCAGGCTCTGCTAAAAATTTATCCCCATCTTTCTTATAAGTCCCCCTTAAGTACTGAAATGGCACAATAAGGTTTTCCTGGGGCCTTCTTTTTTGCAGGCTGAACAATCATGATTCTCAAAGCCTTTCCTCATAGGACGTGCATTTCATCCCTAAGATCATTTTTTGGTTCTCCTCCGGGCCTGTTGTATCAGATCCATGCCTTTCTAGACATTTATTTTGGCTACTGTCAGTGAGAGTAGAAGTATTTATTTACTGGTAATGTAAATTACTCTGTCCTGGTTTGCTGTATGTATCATAGAGGATGTAAAATATTAACAGAGGTGGAAGATCCACACTAGGTTTTAAGACATTCCGAGAGCACTGAAAGCATCTAACCAGAAATGTAGCCAAACAGGTCTACACACATGGTGTTTATCCCACAATTTAATTAAAATAGATCATGTAGAAACATCCAATACAGACAAAACATTTCAAGAGCTGGATGTGCCTTGAAAAAATGACAAGCCAATTCAGCAGACTTTCTGCATGGAATTCAGCTCTTGGTAGCTTATTCTCTGAGGACATAGCTAAACATTACAACGTTATTCTTGAAACATTGCCATGAGAGCAAGGTTTAAATAGGGCTAACTATTCATTTGCTCACAAAAAAAAAATCCTTATCATGCAGATGCCATCTGCAGAGATGCTAACATGATCAGATCTCAACGAGCTTGTTTTGATGCCAATGTTCTTCTGAAGATGACCCATTGAATTGCATTGGCAGAAGGCCTGGACAAAGTAAGAGTTTATCCTGTGAGCAAAAGCATATTGATAATATTAGTGACATTATTTTGAAAGGAAATGGGAATATGGTAGAATTAAATTGTGATGTAAATTGTACTCTTGATCAGAAATAAGATAACTTGCAGTTGCTTTTATGTTTCAAAAAACAGTATAAGTAAAAACTACTAGAAATTCGAGAAAGAGAAGTTACACTGATGAATTAAATTATTGTAAATAAATCCAATGACTTGAAAGTTTATCTGGCTGAACATCCTTTTCCTAGACACCATCCTAAAATGGGAATTTCAAAGACTGTTAAACAATGGCAGAAAGAAGCTTGTATTTAGGGAGGAATGCTTTCTAAACCACAAGAATACTAACATTAGTATACTCTTTTTAGCCAGATATCAACCTGGCCCAGTAGTATCTAAAATGCTGTGCTTACTGTGCTTACCACTTCAATGCCTATCAAACTGGAAAGGTGGTGGGATCAATTAAATTAAGTTATACATAGAATACTATCAACTTACTTAATCTCATAAACATTTTGAAAAGACTTGAAAAGCATTTTGATAAACTGATTTAGGTAAAAAAATGGCAATGGGCTGTGTTAGGATTGCAGGCAAATGATTACAGCACATCCTTGTCCCTGGCTGGAGGTTGAACTAGCTGGCTTGGGTGTGTAAAACTACTGGATATGAAACTGTTGGCCATAATAAATAACCCAGGGACATGGTGATACAGTTGGCACCAGAAGGATTGGCTGGATTTCATAGGTCAAAGGGAGAGACAGCCAAACTGCAGAGGTACCTGAACAGAAGAATTGTGGATCTGTTGGGGAGGAAGGGTTGTAGGACCAACTGGCCAGGTAAGTTTACAAGCAATGCCCTATAAGAGAGAGATTGCCTAGGTAATGTTGTCAGAAATAACAAGTTTAAGTACTGTTGTAGCACAGCTGGGAAAACAATGAAAAAGTAAGCATGGCTAGATTTTAACTGTGAGGACACAAAGGACAACAGTGAAAAGCAGATCAAGAGATGTGAGAAAAGGACAACGAAGCATGTAGCCACATGACTGGTTCTGTCTGAGACTATCTGTGGAGCAGCCCGGTGTAGAACACTGGAGGAAAGGTTCTCTGGCTCAAAACAGAGAAGAAGTGGTAGGGGAAAAGAGTGAGCTCTGCACAGGTGGATGGTGCTGGGCCCCCTCCCTACCCCCTTGAGCCCTCCCACACTGTGCTATGCAGCACTTGTGCATTTGCAAAGTCACTGGTCTGCACAGTAACTGGGGATTGACCTCACGGACCTGCCGAGAGCCTTCTGGCTCTGTGTAAAATGCAGGCACAAGTTAGGCTTTCCAAGTGCATTATTCCACCAGAATGTTCTAAAGTTTGTGAATAAAGTTGTTCTTGAACCTCCTGAGACTTTTGTTGTTTCTACTGTGGCAGTCCAGAGTAAATCCAGCTACCTTCCCCTAAGCACCCCAAGCTGAGCAGGGCATCACACCTCGTGCTTGATCACCACACTTGGAGCAAGACAAGAAACCAAACCTGTTGTTCTGACCATACCACACACGTGAAAACTGCTCCTGCTCTCCAGAGGATGGGACTGGGAATTGGGTGAAGGATTTCCCTGACCACAGAGAAAACACTGTGAGAGACAGTGGAACATCCAGCTACCACTGTGCTGATTCCCATTCCCTGGCATTGTCCCATGGCATCAGTGACTGCTCCTTGCTTTGACTATTACCTTGTCTGCATTGCAAAGGAAAAAATTAGAGGGAGAACAATCATCTGCCCAGGTATCCATTTAGCACAGTCTTCCATCTGATCGGGCCCACTTACACCAAATAGAGAAAAAGTTTAAGAACAGGTCAAGAAGCAGTGCTATTTCCTCCAGTAGGCCCACTTCTCCATTTACACCTTATCTGAAGGTTATATCTGCATTCCAGCTCTTAACAACCCCGTGTATGTATCAGCTATCCATCATAGTTCATAGTTCATAGAATCTGGAATCTTAGCTGTGCATTGCACAAAAATCATCTTGACTTGCAAAACTTGATTATCTTGACTACCTCCACTTTAATAAATTAGACAGGAAACATTATTTTAAATTAAGAGGATCACATTATATGGACATCTTTACTCTTATTCATGTTTTGATTGCATTTGAAAGTTTTTGTATTAAAAACAAGAAAGACATGATATGGGTTAGTTCAGATGTATCATGCATGGAGGTTTGCACTAAAGCCTACATTTGGCTCCAAAAATTTAACCTATCTACTTTTAAGAGATAATAATAAAAAGAGGAAAATAAAGGAGGAAAGAGGAAAATAAACCTATCTACTTTTACATAAAGAATGTGGATCAATTGCTATTTTAGGCATAAATTAAAGCCCAGAAGACTAACTGGAAAAAAACTAATTTCCGAGACTAGAACAAAAATAATACATATCAGACTCTTTCTTTAAACAAAAAGGAAATGAAAATAAAATACACAATTAGTCAATGAACTGATTTCTCATACATGTTCAGGTCCTGGAAAAATGGGAGAAAAATGTTTAAATTCTGCAAGAATGCCATTATGTCTGCTTATTCCCACAGTCTCAAAAGAATCAAATCTTTTTGTTGCAATATTGCAGAAGGTGAAATGAGGAAAGATGAGTTGTAGTTACAATATGATATTCCAGACTTCAAGCAACTGGGTCACCAGTATATATAATGTCAGAATATATGGTGTGCATTTGTTACTACTGTCTGTCAGCTTTATATCAAAAGAATATAAATTAATCTAAAAAAATGAAGATCAATATATTAAAAATAATCCAAATCGCAACAAAAGATAAAGGCTGCTATGTGCAAAGTTTGTTTAAAAAAATAAAAACCAGAGGAAAAAAAAAGTCAAAGAAGTTTTAATTTTGCCTTCCTGAAATAAAACATTGACTTTAAACAAGACTTACTTGAAGTCCATCCATACACAGAGGGAGTCTATGTTACAAGTTAAATAGGAAGATATTTCAAAATATAACTTAGAAAGTTTCTGTCAGTTGAAAAGGATGGACAGTGGTCTTCCCATGGCAGAAGAGCCAATGACAAAATAGAAATATTGCTCACGAAGTAGTGAACAGAGTTTTGACATCATTAAAAAATTAGAACTGTGGTTGAAATGGGAAAATATTTCAAGGAAATGTTCTTCATATAAATAAGATCAACCTTATTAAAATTAAGGAGCTGTACTTTAAATAAGGTAATAAGGAAAGAGGCTGACTTCTTCTGTTAAATCCTAACTCACATTCTGAAAGGTCATGAGACAAAGAGCAGACTTGTATCACTGAGAAAGAAGGGTGTGGAAAGGAGCACTACACCAGATTGCAAAGTTTATGATAAAATAAACTGAATTAGGGTTAGTAATTGAATATGATAACCTAGCATGCACACAAGTCAGCTTCCATAATAGCAAGGAAACAGGTAAGCGAAATTAAAGTGCAGAGATGTGAATCCAAACACCCAGAGCATGAAGTCAGCACTTACATTTTAAACACGTGAGACTGAAAGTAACTTAAGATGAACAATCTTATCTATGGCATATGTCAAGCTCTGTGACCTGCTGCACAGGTTTCACTATATGACCATATTTGTTCCTAGGAGAATGAGCTCTGAGAAAAGATGGGCTGGATCTTACAAAATTATTCTAGTTTTGACTGAATAAAGTGCTGGCATGAGGACAGAATAGAAATTACAGCTTACAGTTGCATCACTTCTCATTGTTATATCTAATTCTGTATAAATAAGGTAAAAAAGATGAACTGATGGATTTAGAATATAATTTCTCGTACACATATTTTTAAAGTAAAGAGACATCTATAGCAGTTTCAGAGGAAGCCACAGATATTTGGAAATTCTGAAAAATTATTCTCTCTTAAATGATACTTACATCTTAAAAATAATAACAAAGTAACTAAATACTCAACAAAATAAAGCCGGTTAAACAGATCCTGCAATTTGTGAACTGCAGAAGAAATGATTTCATCTTACTTATTTCAGGTAGAATACTTATTCTCCATCTTATACCAAACTTATTCTAATAGCCTCTTTCAGTCCATTTCAGATCCAATCCCAAACTAATTTTCTATCTGTTATTCAGAACAGCATACAAAAATTCAACTACTCCGTTCAAAATAAGCTCACCTGTATCATTATCAGGCTCATTAGAAGTTCTCCAAATCAAGTCTCCCTACCATTTCTTCACTGGGTTTTATAATTTTTTCTTTAATTTACCAGTTTCAATGTCCTTAGTGCTTTGGGTTTTGAATGGTCTATAATTCTTCCCAAGTCCTCTTAGCTTCTGGAATTCAGTTCCTTGTAGAAGTTGTAGGTTTCTGGCAACCCTTTCCTTGCAAGCAGGGCTCTTTTTTCTGAGGTTTTAATTTTCCACAGTTACATCTTTTGAACTATGGATAAAATATATGGAAAGATAACTGTATTTCTTTCAGTCTGCTCCTAAATGAACACATGATTTTGTTGGGTTTTGTTGTTGCTGTTGTTTGGGGAGCTGTTTAGATTCTCAATTATTTTTCTTAATAATTTGTTTCTTCTGTGGGATGATTAATTCTCAGAGCTCACATGTAAGGAGTGTCATTGGTTTGAACAAACTGGGACATGGAGACAACTTTGATTTCTCCAAATAGATACATTTCTGCAAAAGACCTTACAAATGGAACCACTTCAGAATATAATTTACTACCATTTGATCTTTTCTTTCATTTTTTGAATGAAACACATTTCCTTTCCCAAAAAAAGCAAAAGGGTTAGGGAAAAAGCTGCCACAGATATCCCTTTATTCCTGATTATTTTGTACTGTTTAATGTCTTTGTGCAAATTTATGAGAAATCCACTAACTTATAGTTAAATCTCTCAATTCCAAAATTTAAATTGCCTCCCCAAAATTTCTTTAACCTACCAATACCACAGAATTTGTCTTGTGTTTCACATGTGAAAGGTTAATATTTCTTTTAGATGTTTTATTATAAACTGGATTTTTTTCTTTCCATCAGGAAAGCACAAGATAAATTCTTACAGAGGTTAAAAAGCCCTTGAAACTGAAGCACAAGGAGAACACAGAACATTGAGACAGTGAAGATCTCAATGGGATATGGAACACTACAGTATGCAAATCTATATGCCTTGATTTAAATAGGATATTAGCATATTAGTTTGGCATAAGTATATAAATCAAAGAAAACTGACCCTTAACTTTAAATTATCCTTGAATACTACAGAAACAAAACATATGCCCTTGCAATTCCCTTTCCCAATTCCCACACACACTTTACAAAAAGATAGAATTTTGTAAAGCAGTTAAATTTAGGACCATTCAGAGCTCAGCTACCTGGGGCTAAGCTCTGTCAGATTTCAGAATTAAGCTCATTAAGTTGCTTGTAAAAGCCCTTTTCTCCTCTAGTAGGATGGTGGTGATAAATGGTTGTGTCTGAGGAACTGCAAGTACCTTTGATGGACAGCCTGCTTCAAAGGAGTTAAAGTTCTTTCTTTCTTTCTTTCCTTACCTACCTGCCTGCTAGGGGTAGTGGTGTTACAAAGAAAGTGCCCTCTCCTACTATTTATCCCATGTACAAACTCCTAGAAAGTGATCTTGTTTAATTTTTTTTCCTTTTATTTTTATGTAGGATCAGATTAAAATTAAGAATCAGCCTTCTCATACATATGAAAGCATAGAAAAGATTATGTCAAAAAAACAGTTTCACATTATTTATTTGAGTGAGAAATTTTCCTTTAATCACAAGTCAGAAAAATTCATATTTTCCATTTTGGACCCATGAAGTTAAACATTTTTTGGTAATTTTCACAAGATCTCCAAATGAATGTGCATATATATACACTTTGCCCTTGAATGTTATTTGTCTGTCAAGGTACTGACTATGTTTGTACAATATATTTCTTTGGACAGGAAAATCTTATTTACTTTTAAGGTCATACTAGTGCTTGGCTGAGTAGAAATTTTGAATATGTTTTCTGAAATAAAATGATCTTTACCGAGCAAGTCTTGTTTTATGGAATTTTATAAATCAAAAAATGTACAAGACCAAAATTACCCTGTGATTTTTCAGTACTGAAAATTCACAATATGAAGGGCTGTTGGTGATATATTATAGAAAACTATGAAACAGATTCACAGGACATGATTCTAATAACGTATTTGCAAAAA
>VXBR01009613.1:109295-198713 GCA_013400215.1 Cisticola juncidis | reverse complement strand
TTTTTTTTTTTTTTTAGATTCCTATTTAAAATTATAACAATGGGTGAAGGCAGATGGGATAGTGAAATATTTGAAGATTCCAACCACCATCTGTCCATAATTTATTATCCATCTGATTGTAGGTTATTATTGTTTTCCTGCCATCATTAAACACTTGTTATTTATCTTGTTACACCACTTCTGCATTTAACATTGAGACCTTCACAGATTTGAGTGCTGTTATCTCCAGTGACCTATAATTTATGTAAGTCCTTTAGGTGTCCTTACTTCTATTCACCAACCATGTAAAAACAAATATTGCTCTCAGCTCAGATTGCTGATTAATTAATTTCTACCTTCTATATCCCTGTATTTCAGTCTTGGGTTATGAGTTTAAAGTAATAATTCACTATTACATATATTTTTGTGAAGTTAAATTCTACAAACTTCTGAGGGAGTCCAATTGCCATGCTACATTTAATAGCTGGTCCCTTAGAAATTAATCCCTTTCTATTTGTGATTTATTTTTTCTTCTTCTTAGTGACAAAAATGGATCTCCCCCCCGATCTGCTTTGACCTGGCTGCCTTTCCTGCAGTATTCAGTGTAAATGACATGGCTCCATCTGCTATTTTTTATTCCCTTGTGGAGTTTTAGCTTTGAAGATTACGATGCAAGTTGGAATGTCATAGCTCTGGGTGGCAAAACTACATCAGCTCTAAATAGAGACTGGTAGCAGTGGCAAAGTTTGAGTACAAACCCAAACACTCCCCATACTTGTGCAGATATAAAATTCCTCATCCAGTCCCTAGACACAGTGTGTCCACATATCACTCAAAAGCCAGCTAAGCTTCATTACTATTTTCAGTAGCTCAGTAAGTGATCCATAAATCCTATAGAAATTGTTCTCTTTTTCTTATAATCAGCTTTCCTCACTTTTCCATTTCTATAATAAGGGTCATAAATGAAGATCTGGATTTAAAGTACTTCCAGTACCTGTGGAAGTATTTTATTTTTCAAATTCAGTTTCATCCTTATTCGAGATAAATACTAAAACTACTGATGCCTCTAAGAGACTGGTATACTCAGGAAAATTAATAAACTTTGGAATATTTTGTATATATTTTTAAAATGGATTTAGAACACCACTTCAAGTTGGACATCCTCCCAGATTTCCAAAGACTCGAAATTGTATCTCATAAAGTGATTAATCTCATTTCCCATGGTTCAGTGCAATTATTTCAGTAAGGATAATACCACAATGGAGAAGACTTCTTTGTAACCTCCAAGTCTTATTGTCTTACTTTCAAGTCTAACAAGTTTCTTGTTCCATTTTATAAACTAACACTTACAAACTCCTGCCACGGGCAGGTGCATTTCCACTAGAGCAGGTTGGTCAAAGCCCCATCTAACCTGGCCTTGAACAGTTCCAGGGAAGAGCAGCTACAGCTTCTCTGGGTAACCTGTTCCAGTGTCCTGGTTTCAGCTGGGGTAGGGTTACTGTCCTCACAGTAGCTGTTACAGTGCTGTGTTTTGGATTCAGAATGAGAATTGTGTTGATAACACACTGATGTTTTGGTTTTTGGTAAGTCATGTTTATACTAAGTCAAAGACTTTTTTTCCTTGTCTCATGCTCTGCCAGTGAGGAGGTGTATAAAATAAACTGGATGGGAGCACAGCTGGGAAAGGTAACCTAAAAGGAACAAAGGGATATTCCACACCATAGAATGTCATGTCCAGTAAATAAACTGGGGGCAGTCAACCAGAAGAGGGGGCTGACCAGGATTCATTAAGGGGGGTCTGGCATCAGGGAGCAACTGCATTATGCATATTTTTTTTCCCATACAGAGGATCAACTGCACCACCTAGTTTGATGTCATCCACAAACTTACTAAGGGTGAACTCAATTCCACCCATTTTCTCATGTATAAATCTCTTATTTGATCTCTTTTTTCATTCATATTTTAATTTCTGCTTTCTTGGTCTAACCTGTCTATTATAGTCTGGATTTCTTTTAAATGTTGAGGTTGTTTTAGGACATCCATCCTTGGGGATTTTCAAAAATGCCTGCTGCTGCAGGTTTTCAAGGATCAACTATAGCATTCACTATACTAATGATTTGCAAGACTACAAGTTGATTGTTTTATTTTAGGAAGTAGATAACTGCAAGAATCCAAATATTATTTTGTTTGATGATATAAATTAAAATTGTGTCATTTTAGCCAAGCATTGTGGAGCTATCTTATTTAACTCTTTTTCTGTCACGGAATTTTTGGGCTTAATTGTCCAACCTTCATTCAGGTTGATTCAACACTAATTCAGCAGCACAGTCCCATTTTACTCATCCATGAAGCTTCCTTGATTTTAAAGGACCTACTCAACAAGTAAAGAGTCTGACAGCAAAAAGATTACACTCTCCAGTCCTTTGGCAAAGCTGTTTCAGTATGGGTTTTTCTATAATGAAAAAATACATTCTTTTTGTGACACTTTAACTGATGGTATTTATTAGTGTGCTTCTACTTTATGCTGCTCTGTGCAGTTACTTTATATTAATAACAATTATAATAATAAAGTATGGTGTAGTGTGCTTGGGTGTCGCTGTCACTACGCTGAAATGACTACACGGTCACTTGGAACTTTGAAGAGATCAGAGCAGGGATGAAAAAGCTCTGATTTGTTTATTTCATTCCATTTTATACTTGTAGAAAGGTGACCGTGGATTGGAGGGTGGAATTCCCACCTCTCAACCACATGGGTCAGAGGACTGTCAATCAACCCTCCATTCATCAAGAGGAATGCAAAACAATGACAGTGTTTACAAAAAACAATCTCTTGTTTGCATGAACAGAGCATGAGAAGTGAAAACTTCTACTTTAATATGAAAGCTCAGAAAACTAGAAAAACTCATGGTGACACTTGGGGATTCATACTATGTATTCTCTGGGAAACAAATTGTGGTCAGGATGGAGTCTCTCCTTAGAAAGCTCTCGAGCAAATGGTGAAAAATGCTGCATTCTGGAAATAAATACAGAGCAGGTGGATGGGGCAGCAGGAAGCCATATTGAGGAGAAATGGGCAGCTTCAGTCTCTCATTGCATATTCATCAACTCCACCTGTTTATGTAAATAACAGGCAGATAGTAATAAACAAATGGAAAGACTGACTTCCCATTGAAACAAAGATGCTGTTCTGAAGCTGTATATGAAATTTTCAGTTTTTACAGGCAAAGATCTCTTTTATACCTACAAAACATTTATTTTGAAGAAAAAGCTTGATTGCATTGTCAAGGTAAACACTAAGCTATGGAAATAGCACTCTGCTGAAGCCTAGTTAAAGATCCTGTTGCTTTTTACTCTTGGCCACATTTCTCCCTTTCTTTTGCCAGGGGCAATCTGTGCTGAGATTTAGTAGGGGTGATGATATTTAACTTGTTACCACTAGTAATCTGATTGCTTTTCAAGCCTTTCCTAATCTGCATATTCACTGCATGAGTTGTATTCCTCCTGGCACAAACTTTTTGAGCAGCCGAAGCACTGTTTTCCTGAGTGCTGGTACCTCAGAGGAGATTTAACTGTGCTCTGTTTACATTTAGAGTTACGCTTTATCATTGGTCAATTAAACCAGCAGGCATGGATTAGAACTCTGTATATATGTCAGTTTATCCACACAGTACAGTCATTTTGTTTGTCAGCTGGTAGATGGTTTATTCCATTACTCACCTGAGACACCTGCTTTCCCAGTTAATCAGACAGTCATTTGGTATTAGTCTTTAAGCCACAGACAGTACTTTCAACTTTAGTTAATCCAAGTTGTTTGCTTAGAAATTTTTCTAGTAACAGATCCTAGAGTTTGCTTGGAGATTTATCCTACACCTAATTAAGATGTTTTATGATTCATTTTTCAAGGCTGAAACACAAACAGCTCTGCATCAAAGATACCTTCTGGGGAAAAGTGAGGCCAAATTACACTTACTCAGCTGAAAGAACTGCTTACTTGCAACTTGGTCTGATGGAGAAATAAAATGGGCTTAGTTCTCTAAGAGTCTGGAATCAAACATTTCTTTTGTTTGGAGGCATAAATCAGTAATATTAAAAAAAAAAAAAAGTCTATAAGTCATTTTAAAAACACCCAAATGAAACCACAAACAAAAGGAAAACAACAAATTTGCCTTTTCAGATTGGTCTTCTAGCCAAGATTTAGAGACACCAGTGTGTAGTAAGGCATTAAACCACAATCCTGAAGTCAGTTCTAATTCGATCCCTGTGTCAGCCTTACCTGACCCATCCCAAGCAAATTGTACTACCCAGCCTCCTGCCCCATAAATGAATTACATGACTGAAGAAGTAAGATCAGTGTGCACAACTGGGCAATTTCCTAGGTATTTAAGAAGGAATTCAAAAACATGCACCATCAGAGGAAGGAAGAGTTAATGCTAGAAGGAAAACACATTGATTCTGCCCCCCACAGGCAGATGCACTCAAGGACAGATTAAGTTCTTATACAAATTTACTAGTCTCTGAAAGAGGAAAGCATTTGTTTTTTCTTAAATGTCACTAAAGTTCCAGGGGTGTCCTTGAATTAAGCATATATTTTGCCATTTACAGAAACTCTATCAATTATCCAGATAAAAAGAGTAATGAGCACTGACATTAGGATTCCTTTTGATATAAATTTCTCCAATAACTTCTTTCTTGATAGGGCTAATGCCATGACACTTTCACAGAAACAGTATGTAAAGTCAGTAGGAATCATGTCTGAACTTCATGACGAAGGTCAAATCTCTAATATCTCCTTCTCTTGAAAAATAATATCTAAAACTACTCATTGATCTGTTTTTACCAGTCAGGAAATTAGTTATTGTATCATGATGTGCTGCCATCAATCATTATTTAAATTAAGCTGGGTCCTTTTTTTGTTTCCCTGAAGTCTACTTCTACTGCATAGAATAATATTATATATCACATTAACACACCTTTTCAGAGAGCATGTCAAAGTCACATGCATACCTTGCACACAGAATATTCAATCAAATGAATGTAGCCAGTTTTAAAAGTGAGGAAAGGTTTAGGAGGCATACCACATTCTTAATAACATTTAACACGTGAAGCTAAGAAGGATACCCTGTCAAATGGGAAGTATAAGAAAATTTATATCATTCAATTGGGTTACAAGTCAGTAGAATTTTTGGGTTTATGAAAAATTTTGAGATTTCCTATCAAGAAAAATGATAGACCTCTTTCACCTTGCTTTCAAAAATAAAGCATTATTATTATTGTTGTTGTTGTTGTTGTTGTTCTTGTTGTTGCTATTACTATTGTTAATGTTATAATTGAAAATATTGTCCCAGACATTATGTTTTGGTCTTCTAATATGTGAGGAAAAAGTGCCAAATCTGATAAAACTCTCTATTTCAATTTCTGCTTGATGGTCTTAAGTCTAAAACGGAAGAAAAGTCACTGTTTAAAACTGGACATGCAAATCTAAGCATATTCATGTTTTCCTCAATGTTTCTGAAAGACTTTCACAAAGCTTCATTTTTTGACAAGTACAGAAATAGAAAAGTTACCCACAGACTGGGTCAGTTTGTAAGGGATGACAGTAGTTATCTGGTCCAACCTTCTTGCTCAAGCAAGGTCCTAGAGCACACTGCACAGGATTGCATCAGACATTTCCTAATAATTCCTGTTAGGGAGACTGAACATCCTCTCTGGGCAACCTGTCCCATTGCTCAGTCACCCACACAGTAAAGAAATTCTTTGTCATATTTATGGGGAAGTTCCTGTGCATCACTTTCTGCCCATTGCTTCTTATTCCTTGGCACCACTGGGAAAATCTTGGCTCCATTCCCTTGGCAGCTTCCCCTCAGACTTGCAGACATTGGTAGGGTCACTTCTCAGTCATCACTTCTTGAGACTGAACTGATCCAACTCTCTCAGCCTTTCCTCACAAGAGATGTTCTCCAGTCTCTGAGGCATCTTTGTTGTCCTCACCTGGCCTTGCTCCAGGAGCTCCACAGCTCCCATTTAGAGGGGCCCAGAATCAGACACAGCATTCCAGTGTGGCCTCACTGGGGCAGAGCAGAGGGGGAGGGTCACCTCCTGCATTCATTGGCATCAAGATTGCATTCTCCTGTGCAAAGCAATTCTTTTCCAGTATTGATGACCTGAGAAGTTTAACCCTTCTGAGCTCACATAGGTGGCAGGCAGCTGTAAGCTTATCTTTGTTAGCCATGCAAACCAGACACATCTGCCAAGACCTTGCATACCCACCTAACTTTGCTTATAGTAAGAAAAGGAATTCAGGACATTGACAGTTTTGATCTTTTAAAGACCATCTTTTAAAAACAGTCTGAGACATTGTCAGACCAACTCCCTTCTGTAAGTTGCAATGCATTGATTGTCAGAAGTCAGTTTTGCATATGGAAATATTTCTATACTTTCAAGACTAATCTATTACTGCTCTGTTCAGAGGATGTTATATTTCCTTTTCAAGGGGCTTATCTCAGGCTAAATTATGTCACATCTCCTGGTTAGATGGCACTGGAATGCTTCAGTTTAATAAAATTTGGTTTCCTTAAAGCACCAGAGGTGACTGAAGATGCTTTTTTTTTTCTCATTTGTTTTGTGTTTTCCTTTCTATTACTCAGAAAACAGATTTTCAGTTGATTCCTTTTTTAAAATCATCCCCAAGCCACCCAGTTTATCACTTTTTGGGGGGGATTTTCCTCTGGTTGTGGCTGATTGTTTTACTAGATCATCTCAAAAACATTCACTTAATTTGATTTGTGCTTGCCAGTCTCACTTTGAAAAGAGATATGTAAAGCATTTCTCATTTGAATTTTCTCCATACCTATAAAATCTTTATTTTGTATTGATATTGCTGTAATTTAAATTCTGAGTGAGCCTTAAATTAAAATATTTAAAACTTGGAAGGAGATGAAAAAGGAAAAAATATCACCATTTCCTACTTAATTTAATTTTTTAGCATATGTAGCAAACTCTATGTAGAATCCAAGTCCAATGTTTTAGCAAGCACCATATTGAGACTTTTTGTCCAAATGGAGTCATAATATTTTTATTTCTGGCTCAGTAAATATTTCTGGCTCTGTTAATAAATAAGTAGTTTTCAAAAGTAGAAAATAGTGTTTCGATTGAATTAGCTTTTTAAAGTCTTTTTTCTATCATGACTATACTTTTCCAGCATGACTCTTTTCCTAATATAAATTGTGAAAAAATATTTATATGTTTTATTGTTAAAAAGGAGACATACTGGTTTCAAAGAAAGTAGAGTGAAAACTTTATGATTTAAAAAATAACTTTTTTTTTTTTAATCTTGAGTATGTATAAGTAAGCAATATTGCCAAAAACTATTCTTTAATATTGTCCCTGGCCAGAAATCTCAACAACTTTTGATGTAGACTAATGGAATAATGAGATAAAGACTTTATGAAAATCACTATCCCTAAGAAAATGACAAACTTTCTTTTTTTTTCTCTTTAAACACACAAAAAAGTTTATCATTACCCTTGTTTGGTTTTTTTTAGACTGGCAATGAGCAATCTAAAGCAGATGGAAATTGGTAAAATTGTCCCCTCCACTGATCTATTGAAGGATCTAGACAGGGCAGAGCAGGTGGTTTAGCTTTGCTTGGTTTGCTTTGGGGTTCTTCTAGAGCCCAAGCAGCCAAGATGTGCTCAGCATGTGACAGCCACATCCAGCTCTCCCAGAGTCCATCCAGCCTTCATCTGGGTCTGCTCGTGCCTCCCACCTGACCCTGCAGCAGGCTACATCCACTGCACTGCAGTAAAGTCATCACAACTTCTCCAAGAAGGGATCAGAAACTGCTTATTGCACCCACAAAACAGACTGAGGGCTAGGATTCAATAAGGACTTCAGATACAGGAGCTGTGTTAGCAGTCAAAACTAGCCATGAATACATTCCTGTGGGTGATATGCAAATTTGGCTAACCTAGCCTGGAGCACTTCCTTTGAGCTGTGTGCATAGCATGACAAGCAGGGAATGGCTGATAAAAGAGATCTTATGGAAACTTATAATAGGACATCTGTCTTAATTCACCTCAGGATTAGGTAGAAAAACACAATTTAGCATGAATGTCAAAAACAAAACTGAAATAATTCATAAACTGAATGTTTTTACAGATGGCCAGAATACCCATAATTAAAGAGAGAAGAGAAAGAATAAGAAAGAATTATAAGCAAAACTTCCATACTCATAGACTCAATATTGCCACAGTCTAAATATTTGGCAACCTGTCCCTGTCCCCCTCTTATCCCTTGCAGGGATTTGCCATCTCTCCTTTAACATTGTTCACTGAGGCAGCTGATGAATGTCACAGAAGATGAAATGATGCCAGGCTGCATGGTTTATACATCTGAGCCTCAAAGAATCAGTACAACTATAATCATAGATACTTCTGGAATGGACTACAGAGGTTATATAATACATCAGACTGTTAAAAGAATCCCCTGCCCCAGAATCAAAAAAAAAAAAAAAAAAAAAGAAATGACTTTTCTGATGGATAATTAAACTTTTTAAGAAAAAACCACAAATGCTTCCTTAAACTTGCAGTTTTCACAAATCTCTTATTTTCAGGGCCTTAAAAATATCTTTCATTACATTTAGAGTTTATATCTGTTGACATTTATTTAAGTTCAAGTAAGAGAAAAAGTGGACATTATGCCACGAGTAACGGATTGTATGTTTTTTCTAACTCTTATCTACCACTGACAATGTGTTGGTGGGTTTTGGTTGTCATATCAGTAGCAGTGGTCTTAACAGAAGAATGGTATTATTTATTTTAATTGATCTCCTCTTGATTTTTCCTTTTCTCTCTATTTTTCTGCTGACCCTATCCCTTGGTTCTAAGGTGCCTACTTACAGCATGTGATCAATAGAACATATTTCTATTTTTGGAAGAGACAGATAAAGCCATTTCCTAACCCCACCTGTGTTTATTTCTCTGGAATCATCTGAGATGTTACATACAAGCCTGGCAACCTGTGGCAATCTACTAAGAAGGGAAGAGCTCCTCTGGGTATTGAATCAAACTGAGAAAGAAAATGAGTGAAAAATTGGAATTTTAAGGCTGCAGAGAGAGCTTACTACACTATAATATATTTAAATTAAGTATACAGAGAGTGTTTACGGTGTCTGTGGTGGTTTACCACCAGCTGGGATTTAAACTCCAAATAAGCCACTCTCCTTCTCCCTCCCCCCAGTCTGGTGAGAGAGTGCAAAGACAGAGACTCTGGGTTGAGACAACAATTTCCTGAAAGCCAACAGCAATGGAACAAGAAACTCACAGCAATAGCAAAAAGATTAACAACAAAAGAACACAAAGGAGAAGGTGCTTTTCACACAAAATGTGTTCACTTTGACTTCTGCATGTCTGCTGAGACAAACCCAAGACTGCAGGTGCTCCTGTGGCCAGTGTTTCCCACCCCAAGCTCCAGACCACAAAAAGCAATGATGGACGAAGCCCCAGAGATCTGCGTCACCCACGTTACACAGCACCACTGCTTTGGCCTGCTCTGCTTGCCTGGGCTTGGCTCTTCTCACCTTGGTTTGCTGCTGTGTCTTGTTTTCTGGAGCTGTGGCCTGGAGCTGCATCTTGGATGGATTTTTTTGCATCTCAGAGCCATGGAGTGGGAAGGGCTGGGTGGCAGCAGTGGAGGGACAGAGCCTGCAGCTCTGGTCCTGGGAGTCCACAGTGCTACCACTGTTACCTTTCCTAGTCAAGAGGGCAGATAAAATGCTGCATTTCTGGGGATAGGATCCTTTGTTCTTCCCTCCAAGATCATGGCCCCCAGCTATGAAGGAAGGGGTACAGAACAGAAATCTGGCCATGCCCACAGGGCTCTAAGCTCTGCCCCCAGTGAGCAAACCTAGGACAGTGTCTGAATGTGGTTTACTGAATATGTAAGGCTTGTTCTCATCCCACTATTAGCAATCTCCCACCAAAAGGCTGCAAAACCAGTATTTATTACATGAAAAGAGGTCTACTACTGGGTCTCTCATAGAGTTCAGTTCCCCCACACAGCCCTTGACATCAGAGATGAGCAGAAAGGCTCAGAGAGAATAGGATGTGGCTAATCCAAAGTCATTAAATAATTTTGACACTGCAATTCCCCAGAGTATGACTAACACAAAAATAATTTAAATTTCTCCTGGTTAAGTATACAGGCCTTGTAACTATTAGGAAGGAATGACCTGAAACTACTGCATTTAGCCTTTCTCTCTCTGACCTGTTATCAATGCTAAAATGAGGTAATAAAAAGTTCAAGAGTAGAGTTCATTTGTTCTCAGCCATTGGGCAGAGTCTATCACCTGCTTTTCTGCAGCAGCCTGGTTGGAAGTAGAAGCTAAGACAAGATCAACTATATTGTTTTGGTTTGGTTTGGTTTTGTTTTGTTTCTTTTGAGTAAAAATATGGATCAGAGTATTAACTCAATTTCTTTTAAACAGTTCCTGACTGTTTTAAGGATACTCACTGGATTCACCCTGGATCTACACTTCCACTCCCTCCTGTCTCTTAAAGTACAAAACTGATCATTTCAAAATAAGTGTTTAGATTCAAACCATTAATTAATTACTATATTACAGAAACCTCAGCTTTGCCTAAGTCTTTTTTCAGCAGTTATTAACTCCATTCAAGTTTAAAAATATTCTTTGTTTGCATTTTCTTGGGTGACTTAGCTCTTTTTGGAAAAGGATGTTCCTACCAACAAAAACTGCTTTGTGTTGTCCAGTCACATGCCTAATCCTTGCTCAGGAACATTACATGAGGATCAAATCGAGCCAGCAGAAAGAGAACAAGTCAGAGAAAAGACTTGCATCTTCCAACCACAGAGGGATGGTAAATAAAATTTCCTTCTAAACAGCTGGGACACTATTACAGACTGTTTAGTTAAAGAGACATAACCCTAAACATTTTAAGGGGAGCTGGAGCATTCAGAAGTCAAAAGGTATTTGGGAAATCATGTTCATGAATCTGAGGCCTGGCTCTTTTTGCCCTTTGATGCTGCTGTTTAGTTAGCTTGCTCTCCTCCCTCTGTTATTAAATTAGCTAAGAGGTGGAATTGTATTTTTCATAATGCTTTGTCTTCTTTCTATCTCCTCATGCACTGCAGGCAGGGGTAGATTTTATTTAGGAGTAGTGGGCTTAGCCCTCACCCGAAATGTATATCCTTTGCCTCTGAGTTTTAATTCACTCTTCCAGAGGCATTAGAGCTGCTGCTGCCTGCAGGCATATTTAGCTTCGTTTTCACCAGTGTACTAACTCTTGAATCCCTGTAGTCCCTCTTCCCCTCATTACTCTGTGTTTCTCTTCTACAGCTGGTTTCAAAACTGCTGGGTTATGCATAACGATATGAGGCCCTTCCTCCTGGAAAACTAGGTCACTGGGATGTAATGGGAGTTTCTTCACTCTTATGAAAACTGCACATGTTGAAAAATACAGCACAGTTACTTTAAAACATTTGTTTATGGTAAACAGGATGGAAGCCTGCATTTTTATTAGTCCTGCTCTTGTCCTGTATCCCAGTCACACTTCCTTCTCCCTAACTCTTATTTGTGTGTAGCAGAATCCGCACAACTCTAGGGCAGTATTTTGGTAGCAACTATAACATTACTTCATTTGTAATTTTTGGTTAATGGCAGATGTAGCAGACAAGGAAAATCTGGTCAGCCCAATTACTACTGAGGTGAGCCTTCAAGAAAAAAAAGGGTCTCTGCAGGCCTTATCTGGCTACATGTTAACAAATATACATGTATACGTGTTTGTATGTGAGTGCATGTATACACACACATATACATATATATCCATATATATATATACACACACACACATATACACTGAGAAGTTCTTGGAACTGAGAATTTGTCGTGTGTTTCAGACTGTCACTATGATAGAAGAAGGACATTAAGACTAAAGAAAAATATGATTCAAAGTAAATATTTGTGTCCTTTCGTGTCTATTTCCTTATAATTCACACAGTAAAATCATCCCATGCTGACTCCATCCAATGCTCCAGGGCAGCAGTCAGCTTGTATTCTACTTAAGAGTTTCTGAGGTTGTTAGAAAGACTGGCACTGCAGATTTCAGTCTGGCTCAGCACTGCAAAATTTTAAGCACAAATAGTCTTAGAAATATAATTTTCTTGCATTTAAAGATGGTTTTACTTTGTAAAATATGTGTTAAGTTGGATAGCATTCTGTGAACAATAAAGATGCCTAGAAAGCTAATAAACAACACCTCTAGAAAATCTACTGTTCTTGAAACACAATTCATACCAAAGTATATTTACAATGGTTTTACCTCTTGTACTTTCTAGAATAGATGATTTTTTAATCAAAGACAACCCAATGACAGAATTATTTCTGCTCTAAATTCCCATCTGATTATTGCATGTTTCAGAACTTCTTCACTTACCAATATACATAGTAGCATATAACTCACTCTGTGCATAGTAGGGGTCTTTTCCCGTAAAGCTCATTAAATCTTTTAACTTGAGAAGCAAAATGACTGCTTCAACACCTCTGCTCTCTGAGACAGCAAATCCTACCCTTTTTTTCACATTCTTCAGCTTCCAAGAAGAAGATATTAATAGTTAAAATAGTATTTTTTATAAGATGTATGGTCAATTGTTTGTGCATGGCTGTTTTACAGTAGGAGAAATTCCAAGGAACTTCATAATATTCAGTTCTGAAGTAGCCTAACAAAAAGAATCTTTCCTGCTAACTTCATAAATCTGTGATTTATTCGCGACTTATAGAAGAAAATACAAATTATTCAGGAATTTTTATAGAATTAGTGGCAATAGGATATTCAGCATAAAATCTTGTACTTTCTCTCTATTTGGCAAACCTTTTAGGAGCTACTGTTGATAGGTCTTGCTCCAGAATTTGCTTTGAGTTAAAATATAACCAAAGCTCTTCTCTCTACTCTGTGGCTGAATGCTAAAACATTTTATCTTTCTTTCTGCTCCAGCTAGAGGATGTCTTATCTTTAGCATTTGACTAGTATAAAAGAAGTTGTCTCTTAAAGAAAGGTTTTATGAAAGTGTGTATTTTTGTTCCATAACCTCTAAGCTTTAGCTACTGTAAGTTTAATAAAAGAAAATGTGGAAAACTTACTGAATAAATGTAATTTTAAGCTATGTTTACAGCTCAGCATACAGTCACCTTCATTCACAATGCTTTTGACTTATCCACTTGAACTTTGCAAGAAATTAGCTGTAATGTTACTTGAAGAATTGCGTGGTTGATTTGTCATCATCTCAAATTTCCACAGCAAGCTGGATGAACAGGAATGGTGTTCTAATTGATGGCTGCTACTCTGAAGAAATGCTCTACATACCAGGAGTCATCAACTGAAGGGCCATGCTGTTATTCTTCCTACAGAAGTAGTACAGGAAAAGCAAAAATAATTAACATTATTTATAAAATTTTTGTGAAATTGAAAGGGTTTGAGCTAATTTTCCAGTGACAAGTAAGAGTTTCTCCTTCCCTCTGAAACAGTTTAAGAGAATTGATAGACACTTCTGGTTAAGATGTCATCTAAATGTGCAGTGACATCAGTGTCTTAGAAATCTATTTTCCGTGATTTCTCACTTTCTGGTTATTCTGACTTTGCTAAATAAATAAAAACTTCTTAAGTGCTCTGCAACTTAATGGGAAGGGTTGTGTTCTGCAACATGGGAGATTTTGACTTATGTTGCCACTCTTGTCAGCACAAATTGACATGTGGGATATTGTATCTGTCATGTCTCTGAATCCTGTGCTCTAAGCATAAGGGTGTCTATATATTTTTTTTTTAATTGAGTGGAAAATCTTATAGGAAAGTCTATGCACTGAGATTTAATTTTCACTTAAAAGTTTTTTAAATCTTGTTTATCTTGGTAACCAGACCTCTCTACAGAGAGTTCACCATCTGGGAAAGTAGGAGAAGAAGGTCCTAGGGTGGAGTTGAGTCCTGAAAGGAATAAGGGTTCAGACTTCCAAAGTGTTGCAAAGAAACAGCCCTCTGGAAGTCCTAGAGGAAGTGAGGAAGCTGTTCATCACCTGACTGCAACACTGGAGAAAGTTATTCTAAAAGCATATGTGAGAGATAGAGGTGTGCTGATTTATAAATGTTTTATTTCTATTTGGTCTCCTTGATTTTTCTGTAATTTTACAATGCTAAATATTTTAGTTTATGTTCTGATGAAATCTAATCTAATTTAAAGGCTCTGTCTGAAGAGTCAATTCCATCATAAGTGTTTCTGTCTTCTTGCATGCTGAATCCCAAATTCACATTCCAGTTTTGTAGATGAGACTGTTCTTTATTGTGGATTAATACCAGGATATCTAAGCAAGAGGAAGGAAAGGAATCATCATTCTCCTTCCTAGTAATCACTAATTATGTTCACGCCTTGCGCAGTTACTAAAATAATTATATATTAAGTGTCATACTTTACACAAGCATTATATTTCTGAAGTAGTTAGTGATTGTTCTCTCAAATAGTTTTAACTGGTCTTAGGTGAATAATGAGCCAGCTGCAAAAGAGTATTCTGGAAGCAGTCATTCATGGCTGCGTGTTTAAAACTCACTGAAAACCTACTGGAAAATTCTGATAATCATCAGATCACCATGAATTTTGATTGGTTTTGCCTTCTTTTTATTTCCCTTTTCTTTTTAGATACAGGAACTTTTCTACAAAAAAGTTGTAATTCTTTTTAAACTGCTTTAAATGTGACAGTGGAACAGAACAGTGCAAGAAACAGAAGTGATACTACACAAAAATCAAAAATAATACCACAAACAATTCTGTAAAGGGACTCACATCTCAATATGTTCAATATTTAGCAATATGTACAAATGAATTAGAAGGGTTTGAATGAGTCACAGTTTGAAAGTTCAGTAGCTAAAGAATTAATATCAATTATCCATTTTCAATGCCATATTTCAGGTTTTGGTACTGGAGTATTATAACTTGCACTAAATTATAATGCACAGGACCGAGTTTTCTATCTCTAGAGAGACAGCTTTACAGTCAGAGAAAAGCTGATACTATTTTGACAGACACTGGAAAAGTCCAGCATACATACTCTTAAGGGGTTCAAATTTTTAATTCTTATTCCATATTATGGATATTTATCATTTAAAGGATTGATTTCATGTACATAGAATCCTACCAGGTTGTTTTCTTTTTCCTGCAAATCTTATTTTTAAAAAAGTCTTAAAATTAAAAAATTTCTATCCTAAGTATGCAGGGAAAAGTTATCTTTCTACTCTGTGAGGCATCTCATTTCCATTGGTAATGTTAGCTGAGGAATCAACTGTACCTTGACATTTTTCAATGGAGTTTGACAAAAGATAGTGGCAATAAAAAACAAGGTTTCAGAACTAAGACCTTATCCAATAGTGTTATTGTGTTTTGTATTGAACATCAAAAGACCAAAACAACACTTGATTTTAGTGAGGATTCTCTCACCTCACTAATGCATGTTAGAAGAATTCACCAATTCATACACACCTACTGATCTTAATCTCTGAAAATATCTATAAATGTGGACACAATGGTCACAGAAGGGAGAGGATGAATTTGACATTGTCTTGTGCAGATTTAAGTTCTCTTGCTTAAATACCACATTCCTCAGAAAGTTGTGCTCCTGCAAATTCATGCTTTTTCTTTTTTCTATTAAAGAGATTCCTTTTATTAAACTCATAAACAAATGCTTATTTCAGACAAATGTCTTCAATTTATTTGCCCCTGTCAGCTCAGTTTCTCAACCCAACCAATATTTT
This sequence comes from Cisticola juncidis, assembly GCA_013400215.1. Classification (NCBI taxonomy): domain Eukaryota; kingdom Metazoa; phylum Chordata; class Aves; order Passeriformes; family Cisticolidae; genus Cisticola; species Cisticola juncidis. Next base: position 182,928 of record VXBR01009613.1, on the reverse strand, counting down.
AAATGACTTTAAAATCCTGACATAAGTAAGTAAAGATTTCACTCCTTCCAAAGACAGTATGAACTGAACACAAAGCTGAACTCATGCATGAAGGCAATGAAGTTATTCTTTATCAATAAACCATTACTTTTTGTTACTTCACTATCATTTCAGCATTTCTAGTCACTCTAGCTTTAGCTAGCACTAAAGTTAACATTTATATTCTATCAAACTTTGTCATGTATGAAGTTCAAATGCTTAGTACACAGGGTTTATTGTGATAGTGTTAGGTTACCAGAGAGACTGTTTTATAGCAGGTAAAAAAGTTTGCAGATATATGAGGATTTTGATGAGCTTTTTCTGATGCAATTAAAACAGTTTGATTTTTTTTCAATCGCTTTCCTTTAATAAAACAAACAAACAAAACACCCACAAAACAAAACAAAACAACCCTAAAAATAAAAAAAAAAAAAGGCATTTTTATCCCAAGAGCAAAAACATTGTAGTAAAAGTTCCCAGTCATTTTTCAGCCAAAGCCTGAAGCAGAGTTAACATCCCTACACAATTGCCCACCATGAATTGTGGTCCCTTAAACTATGATGAAAGCAAGTTTCCTTTTTCCTTCTCTTAGCCAGCCTTGGTAGCACCTTATCAGTATTTATTACATGCATCACTGGAAGAAGATGTAGGATTATATGTTTCTCCTAAGCATGTTAATAATTTTTCTTAGCTCAACTGTTTATGTAAACCTGAATGGTGGGTCAAAACTTGAGATTAGGAAGTTGCTATAGACCTGGTAAAGTCTTTTCTGGTCAATAACCAGGTCATTCATCAGAAATAAGAACAAGTGTTAACAATGTACTTAATAGAGACAGATTGAAGTAACTAAAGTGATTAAAGTTGAAAATGTTTTTTGATGCAGACACAGTTAAATTGACTCCAGTTTCAGCTGATTCAGAGCAAACATTTATATCCACTCACCAACAATTTGCATGAGTACCCTTATTGCTGAGTTGCTGAATAGTAATTTTAGGATCTGTCCTGTCTCCCTTTGCTTTTATCACATATGCCTGGAAAATAGTAAAAAAAGGTACAGATTTTTTGACCCTTCCAAGACAGGCAATGTGAGCACATTGAGACAAGGCTCTTGCTGCAGGAACAAAGCTGTTCTGCTCACAGTAGAACAATGCATCCAGCTGTTTGTTTATTGCAGTCCCATGTCAGAGCAATGAGATTGACAAGAAATGGAAACAGCGGGCAGCAATAAGAATTGTATTTTTGAAAGACTGTGTGGTAGTTGGGTTGGAAGGGAGAAGAAATTAGTCATTAGTTTTCCCGCCTGTTCCTGTGCTAAATATTGGCATTAATTTGCTCATTCAAAAAGCAGCTGAGCACAGGAGGTTCAGTCTAAGTGGTTTAAAGTGCTACCTGGAGTTTTATAATGTTTTTCCTTCAGTAAGACAGGAGACTTTAACAGGAACACTCTAAACCATGCTTGATGTTAGGTCTCTCAGTCCCATATCTTCATTAAGAGAGGATTTTCCTGCTCCGTGCTATTTTAAGGTGGCTGGTTTGTTTTTCACTGAATTGGCTGTCAGATTCACAATCTGTGAAAACCACTTGGGGTTTTTTAAAAAAATTATATGAAAAATATTTTAAAATAAGATTTTATTTTTGAACAAAGAAGAAATTAGGAAGAGAGTATTTATTTTTTCCTCTTATAATTCCATATACTTTCAATTTTTCTTACTATAAAACTTTTGTTGTTGTTTGTATGGGGATTTTTTCTCTGTACTTAGCTTTAAACTTTTCCTGTTTTTCCCTACCAATAATCATAAGCTAAATATCTTGAATAAGAACTTTCTCTGGTCTAACTCTTATTATTTTACAGCAGAACTCCCTCTGGCTGTTACCCTTTCAGTTTCTCATTTCTTTTCAGTAAAGTTTTAAACTGAGTGACAGTTTGAATAATAAAGATTTTCTATTCCTGACCTGAATTAAATGAAGCTGAAGCAAGGGGCTGAAGTATTATTTTGACATCACAGACCGAAATCCACAATCCAAACTATTTGGATGAAATGCAAAGAAACGCCCAACAAGCTATATACTGCTCCTAATTTTCTAGTTTTTTCTTTATATTAAACAAAATTCAGCTCCACAGGTTTTATTTCCAGTGATGTAACCTGGCATAGTTTGAATTAGCTATGGATGATCTCATTATGTTGTAAGGGTAGACAGACCCCCAAAATTAGTAACTCCAGAGACCAGTAGACTCTACTGCCCTATTCAAGCTGTGCAAGGGAGATGTTTGGTTGAATTGTGTATCCAGTACTGCTTTCAAGAGAACCACACGGGAGCTGTGTCATGTCAAGATGACTTTGTTCAGTCATCTCTCTGTTGTTGTCACCTTCGAGTTTGCTGCTAACAAGTGTCTCAAACTGAGGCACAGGCACAAAGAAATTATGTATTAGTGAACAAGAGGAGGAGATAAAGAGCAACCAACAATGAATCAAAGGGGTGTTTTTTCCATTCTGTACCATAAGTGGCAGACTTGGCTTCATCTTTCTAATAGATGTAGGAAGTTATTAATCTGCTCTATATGGCTTTTCTGGTTTTTAATATATTTTGGTTGGTTGGTTGGTTGGTTGGTTGGTTGGTTGGTTCCTTGGGGATACTTTGTCCAGAGAGGAAAACCTTTGCTCCCGCCCCCTTTGATTTGCCTTGAGGCCATACTGCCCTACAAATCCAGTAGTTAGATCTGACCTCTAGGTATCAGGTGATTGTTACTTGAGGAAGAACCAGAAGTTTGGCATTTTCTAAAAAAAATCCTGCTCCCACTAGTTTAATTTCTCCTGACAGTAAGTGATACTAGGAAATAAGCCGTTGGGGTAGTCATTATCAAGATTCATGCTGATGCTTTCAATTTTTTGTCAGGTTTTTCCCCCCAGAAAACCATATAGTCTGCCTAACAATTATTTTATATTTGCTGCAGTGTGAGGTATGTTCATCAATTCTTCAATTAGAAGTGCAAACCTATAATTACTCCCTCTGCATAGAGAAAAATTGAAGTTTCATTTGTGACAATGAATACGCAGCTCTTTCAAAAAGTTCTTCAGTTTATTATTAGAAAATGAAGGAGAAAAAGAAACAGAGGGGGATTTGTCTGACATTTATACTAGGGAAATGGCAGTTATATCGAGACATTTTTGTACCTTTTAGCAGCACAACATCAAAGACTTTATACCTTTTCTTCAATGTATAGGGCATGAGAAAAGAGAATATATATAATCTACTTATGATAACTTAATTATAGAGAACCTACAGTCTATATGGAATAAAAGGATATTAACAGCATTGAGATGTGTATCTATGTTTTTGTAAAGAAAATAAGAGCATGTTTCTATGTAAGAGTATGTTCTAGCCATTGGCTAGGATGGGGAAGGTTTTAAGTATCAAGTGTGTCCAGCCTTGGGGTATTGCCTTAGAGCTCCACAGTTCTGAAGAAAGCAGACTAAAGGAAGAACTGTACTTCAGAGAGCTCCAGTTTCATGCTCCTGTTTTCAGCTCAGAACTTCCCTCAAGGAGGCTGCACCACATGTCTGCCCCTCACAATTGCATCCTTAATGCAGCCAGCCAGATGCCTTTGCAAAGCTTTGTGCTCCTCTGACTGATCTGGCAGCATTGAAGATGTTCCTGCTGTACGACAGCGTAAGAGATACTTTTAGACCTCAGTGAGTGGGCACTATTCTTGATCTGATCTGGGAATGAAAGTGCTTAGACCACAGGTTGTCCTCATCACTCTCAGACCCAAGCTCTGCAAAGAATTAGAATCCTCTAGACCCGCCTTCTTTTTCTAAACCTGTATTAGGTGAAACTCCAGTGACTCTTTTCTGCAACCAGTGGTATCTGCAAACAACTGACACATCTTGTTGACTTGTTCTTTGACTTATCAGTTTCAGAAATTCTGAAAGAATTGTTTTCAGTATGGTGTAGTCTATTTTATACATTTATATTTATATTTTACGTACATATGACAGGACAAGAGGTAATGGCCCCAAGTTTTTCCAGGGGAGATTTAGATGAGATTCGAACAGATTGTCCGGGGAAGTGGTAGAGTCCCAGTCCCCAGAAATGTTTAAAAATACTTGCATTAGCACTTGAGGACATGATTCAGTAGTGAACATGGTAATGTTAGTTTAAAGTTGGACTCTTAAGTTAAAAGTTAAACTTTTCCAAACTTCATAATTCTATTATTTCACTTAAAGTTTATTCTGTAAAACAGAATTTAGTTGGGATTAGGCACATCTGAGATGCAGCTAAATGAGATATCGGAGAAAGGCTTCAGCAGAATGTGTGTGTAGAAAATACTGATTCTACAGAGAAGTTCACAGTTCACAAAAGCCAGGTATGTGTGACTCCCATACTATTTTCTAGTTGGCCTCTGCTAAATATGATCTATAAGTTTCTGCTCTTTGTGATATAATGGAGAGTATATGGTACTGAGAGGTTAATAAAGAAAATGCAGTGGAAAATTAAGGTTTCTGAGTAAAAAGAATAATTGTCAACTAGATTTATAACAGAAAAGTTACTGTTGATAAATAAGTGGCAGGACTACATCTCAGTAGGTGGGAAAGACTGTCAAAAGGGTGGACCTCACTTAATTCTTATTCATAAATTCAGAATTGTTGAAAGTCAGGCAGAAATACCTTGCAAAGGCAATTATAACAAGTGAGAAAGGTTTTCTAGTAAATAGGGAGAGAAGTGGAGTATCAATATGTTAAAAGTGGGTATTGTCCTAAAGATAATACAGATCTGACTCAAAAATTGAATGCTTCATCTCAGTTTTCAATAAAGCAGACTGCATAACACAGTGGCAAAGGCAGAATGGGTATGGGAATAACTATATAGAAATGCAAATTACAATAGCGGAGGTGAAATAAAACTCAGAAGACTGTTGAAGTCAGGAAGATTGAGCAATCTTTATCAGAGATACTGAATAATTGACAGATGAAACTGAGATTAGTAGTATGGATTCCTGTTAAACTTATCAACAGGTTTTGTACTTAATGATTGAAGAAAAGCAAAACTAGTATTTGCAATTCCTCTTTTGCAATTTGCAATATGCGAAAGGAGAGGAATAAAATGTAGGTAAGGAGCTGTATGAAAGGAAGTATAAACACTTTAGGTTTGATGAAATGTAAGAAGAAGGGTGCTTTAAGAAAATTATCTATTTGACTGTAGCTATTAAAATAAATCCTGATTTACCAAAAGTGGATTTTATCCAACCAGTCTGACATTTTCCTTTGATTTTAAATATTTGTCTTAATGAGGTTCTCAGTATTGAGAGCTGAGCATAAAAATATAAAAATATCCTCATGAATAATCAGCTAATTTTAATAGATTTTGCTTTGGTCATGGCCAACATTAATAATCATCCTTATTTTATTGGCATAAACATATCACACCGTTCAACTGCACTTTTCAGCAGGCATTTTCCTCTTTGTAAACACCACCACTTTTATCCCTTTAACATGAATGGATTGTAAACTCACAGCAAAATTATAAGAACAGGAGAAATCATTTAATTTTGGAAACAAAAGGTGAATTATCACAGGGTATATAAAGAATAGAAGGAGAAAAGAGAATAGGCCTAAGAGAACTGGCAAGGAAATTTCATGAGGCAGTGTTTGAAAGAAGGATTCACTCTACTCAGTTTCTTCTCTCCTAAATCCTGCCTTCTTGAAATTGTCATATAGAAGAAGAAAGAAAGCATTCTTTCCCAGCACTTTTCTATTTCCAAACTGATGACTTCAAAATAGCTGTATTTTTTTTTTTTTTAACTTGGGTTAGGGTATATCAGCACTACAGTCCTTTCCTGCCAGAGGTCTATGTGGATATGTGCTCAGCTTCAAAATAATTCTAGTACCAATCACAGAGCAGCAGGGGCAACATAGCACTTATTCAAATCTCACCTGAGAAGATGGGTTTATACTGAATACACTAATACTCCAGTGATTTCAAACATGTCTGTGTAAAGGAAAATTGAGATCACCTAAAATGAGGTTTCCACACATGAGCTCTGTGTAAAGGAAAATTGAGGTCACCTAAAATGAGGTTTCCACACATGAGCTACATTTGGGTCGCTATCCTAAATGTAGATATTCTGGAGTATCTCACTTGGTTTCCCGTTGTTGGTCCAGAAGGAAATTGACATCTCAATTTCAGGCAATAATTACTTTTTTGTTTTAATTTGGAATTTAAAATTATTTTTTGCCTTATTTAGAAAATATAGAATTTGTTTCATCAGACTTGATTCTCAAACTCACTAACAGGTTCCAGTTGAGAACATGAGCATACTAGACATTTCTTCTATAGAAGACTGATAGGAGAAAAGCAAGTACAGACTTCTGGGAATAAATTTGGTAAAAAATCTGCTTAAACTTTTGCAAATGGAAGTTAAATTCTTCAGAAGTATTTTTTTTTTCCTCAGAATTCTGAACATTTGGGGAAAATACTAGATCCTAAATGTTGACATTTTCTATGTTCCAGGTAGAATACTACTTAAACTTAGACTTGTAGCTCTGCCCAGTTTTTTGGTTGTTTTTTTGTTTGTTTGTTTGTTTGTTTTGTATAGTTTGAGTGTTCATTTTGAGCATATGAGTATTCGTTTTGAAACTCGAGTACTGGAGAGCAGTAGTTGGTAAACTGAAAATGTGAAAACTGCTTACTTAAAAGTGTTGCTTTGAAAAGTCCTGTAATTCTTTTACCACTCCATTTTTACTATTTTCCTGGATGAGGGTCTCTCGTGTTTGTGTGTGGGGGGATGTGAGTGCAGCCTGACCACAGGCTGTGTGTCTGTGGTGGCAGCAGATGCCAAGACCCCAGCGTGTGGATGTCCATGCCAGAAACTGGAGTGGGACCTCAGGTCACAGGGACACAGATGTCTGTGGTGTCAACCACTGGAGCAAGTGTGTAATTTGAGTGTGCAAGTGCCAGCAAAGGTCCAACCAGATGAGCCACCAAGTCAGTGTGGCGATCTGGGAGCCTGGGGGTGAGTGGATCTCTGAGAGTGAGACCACAGGGATGGGATGTGAGGTGGCTTTTGGGAGCCAGGGGAGCCCAGGTGGGCTCCATGTGTGAGAGCATTTGTGCCAGCACCTGGCTTGGCATTGTGTGTCCAGGTGCCAGCAGCTGGCAGACTGGTTGTCCAAGTTCAGCTGTGGGCAACCCACTCTGAACATTTGCACTTATACATACTCCCAGCAGCAGATCTCCATCCTACTCAGCAGAGAGGGGAGCAGGATGAGGCCATTTATGTCCTCTTGCTCAAGTGACTGCTCTGTCAGTTTGTTGTGTTGGTATGTGTGGCCAGACCTGTGCTCCACAATCCTCCACATGCATATTCTGGGAATGTGCTCAGCCTTGCTACATTTTGAACCTAGCAACAGGGAGCTGAGGAAGCCTTGTTTCTCTCAGGCTTTCAGATCTGGTCTAATTTTCCCCTAGCCAAACAAAAAAAAACCCACCAAGTCTTACTTTTTGGACAAATGGAAGGTTTTTTTGGCATAAGACAGACTTTTCTTTTCCACAAATAAATTTGCTGTACCAGAAGTCAAAGCCTGCACTGAAGCTGCTAACAAATAGCTTTTTATTTTCAATGTTAAGCCCTTCCCATTCTTTGGTGACTGGCATTACCAACTGATGGAAGTGATCTCTAACAACGCCTCTCTCTGTCTGCACCATTACATTACATTACATTAATCATATGCAAAGTGCACCTTATTTCAGTCATGGTCTCAATCAGTCAATTTGGTGTAACTAAAAGGTTGAGATTGCTGATCCCCAGTCCTTTCCTTGTAAAAGTACGGTAACTTCTATTCTTCCCAGCTCCATTCCCAAAATGCAACGTTTTTAAACTTTTGCAAGACCTTAGAAACAAGGAGAGGGTTTGAAATCCAAAAACCATCATCTGAGGAACAGGTGAGAGGGCAGGCAAGCTGTTCCACCCTTCCTGAAGGGTGTAGCAGTTGATAGGGGAGAAAGGCTAACATTAGCAACCTGCTTTTACATCTTCCTTCTCTGACATGTCAAGTAGATATCATATTTACTGCCAGCACACAGTGTTGGTGCTAATGGTGAAAGACTGAAGACCTAAAAGGACATCTACAGCTACACTGGTTGAAATGGAGTTATGGAATAATTTTGCTAAGATTCCACTGGTATTTCAAGGGATTCAAAATATAAACAGTGTTTCTGCCATACTAGTGCCTGATTATTAAAGTAAATTTTATCTTATCTTTGCTTTTCAGAGACTGGAATTTTTAATTTGCCTTGGCTTGTTGGCATATGCCACACCACATTTAGAATGGATTGGAATTTTACCCTTAGTGAATTTCATAACTGAGAAAGAGACATTTGGTATACATGGTTCAGCGTTGTCATTTTGAAACTGCAATGTCCTTTTGAGTCTGAAATGGTTTTATATGAAAGGATTTTCAAATGGGCTCATTTATACCTCGCATGCCCAATATTTTGGATTTATGCTAAGAGAGAGCCAAGGTTTCTGACTTTATAAATCTCTATCATGGCCTTAAAATGCCAAATAGAACTCACCAGTCAAAACCTTGATTCTTCAAGACCAAGAGAATGTTTGCCATTGAGTTTAATCAGCCCCAAACTTAATCCTCTATAATATCAGCTTTCTGTTTTATGACTACATATCAAAGGTTAACCACACATTCATGCAGCAATGTTGTGTTCCATGAATATTGTTCTGAGCTATAAATTTTTCAGTTTTAAAATTATTTCCCTGCTATGTGACATAGTACAAAGTAAGTGGAGAAGGGATGGAGGGAGAGAGTGCCACTCCATCAAGGCAAGTTGTGTTCTCAAAAAATTCAGACTATCTCCTCTTCTGCCATAATTAGATTTACGGGACTAAAAGGTAGCAGTACAGCACACATTTATCAAATTCTCAAAGTCAATTTTTGTAGTCCTTTCACTCACTCTGACTCTAAAGTTCACATTTAACTTTTAATTAAATCTAGAAAATATACTATTGAATAAAAGTTACATTTATCAGTTTAATTTTGGAATGCTTACTGAATATACATTATTGCTCTGTTTTTCAATTGAATTTCATTTATTAAAGTCCCTTTTTTCCTGCTGTAACTTCTCAGACTCCCTTGGCTTCATGATTTCTTCCAGAAAAAGGGGGTTGATTGCTTAAGCAGTAAATGGTCTTCATTCAGGCTGTAAAATATATGCTGAGATTTCTTTGACAGAAAGAAATCCACTTTTTGGTCTACATCTGTTAACCTATAGACCTCTGTTAGTAATGTTTGTCCTACTGCAGTGAGAAACACATTTAGTGTTTTTTCAAATAATCACCATTTAACCAATAACAGGCTCCCATTTTTCTGTAATGTGCACTGCTGGAATCAATAAATTAGTTATCAGTAATCAGAGTTTGCAGAGAATTAGGCATGGAAATGCCATGTAGATAAATTGTTTGCATATTATTTTGTATTTATATTTGCTGTATGAATGTATGGCAGCTACATGTATGCTATCTAGACAAATGAAGGATTGAAGGCTAATATGGTGCAAGGAAGTATCTCTGTTTGCTCAGCAAAGAAGTAACTGAGCTAGTTTTGGGTGGAAGTCATCAGCAATAAAGTGAGATGAGCTGCTCTAGGGTGTTGTTTTCTCTGGGCTCCCAGTTTCTCAGGCTCCTCAGAGTCTTAATTAGCTTCTTGTTGTATTATATTGGACCCACACTGCATGTCTCTCCTGAGACCAGTGCTGCCTTTCTCTATCTTTGTAATTTCCTTAATTGTACATGTACCTAAAATAAATAGAAAGATAACAGTAATCAACAATATATGTATTTCATTTTAATCTTTTGTGGAAATAAATAGAATTGTTGAAAACTGCCCATATTTTGACATCACTTTCATCTTGAATGGAATTCTGAAATTCAGTCTGAAGGTTTCTCTTGCACTTCACTCACAGCAGAGAATCTGTCTTATGCTTCTGGACAAAAGCTAAGTGGAAAGAAAATAAAATTATCTTTACATCTGTGCAGATCAAGGTTTTTTCCAACAGGCTGTTTCATTTTTACCTTCTTTCCTTTTTCAAGGACACGACGTTCTCTCAGCACCCTTGGAGTCAGAATGTCAGGTTTCATGGAAATATATGGGTTGACTTCACCCAAGTAATACCAAACACAACCCTGTAATTGTGGTCAATTGATTAACACCCATCTACCTAGAGTCTCAGTGTTGCTATGAACTTGTTTCTACCAGCTCTAGAACTTTTTAAAACTGTGTTTATGGTTATTCTTGGTCTCTACCCATCCCTACCAAAAGGGGGGAAAAAAAGGAAAGGGAAACAACCCCCAAAAAGGCCTATGAAATAAAAAGAGGACAAAAGAACATGAAAGTTGCACTCAGAGATATTTCAATTAGCTGGACTTCAATTTTCTTTTCTAAGTTATTTTTTTCAAATAATATCAATTTAATGTCATATCCTGCATTCCAAACATATGAGGAGTGAGTCATTGTAACTCAACTGCAATAGCGGAAAGATCTGCTTCATTGAAGATTATTAAAATAATTGAGATAAATAAAACAAAAGACCATCCATCCTGAAACACATTTTCAAGGAAATAAAAAATAAACAAAGTAAAAGAATATGTGTTCTCTTGCTGAATCTCCTCCAGATTTTAGGAACTTCCTCAGATGTGTTTTATAGATAAGAACTTTAACAACGTTTTTCAAATTTTTTCTTTATCTCAATTCATTGTCTAAAAAAGCTGTGGAAATGAGTTTTGCAATAAGAAAACTGTCCACAGCAAACAAATATTCTGGGGATTGTACATAAGGGTGTGGGGTTTTTTTTGTTTGTTGGCTTTTTTTTTTGTTGTTTGGTTTTGGGGTTTTTTTGTTGTTTTGTTGTTGTTGTTGTTGTTGTTTTTAGTGGGAAACTGATTTTTGTTATCCTCTGTAAATACTGAAATTGAGATCTTCATAACCTACGTGTCCAAGCTTACTAAAAGTTGTTTGTGGTCATGATAGATATTCAATTCTATGAAAGACCACCATAGTCAAACCATAATAACTAATCTAAGTTTTTATAATTTCCACAACAAGATGTGAAGGGATATAATTTATTGATCAGGTCAACAGTCTTTGTTTTCACAAAACCCATAAAAACATAAAAGTAATAAAGAAGACTTGGTTTTTGTTGTCCCTCATTTTGCTTCTCCACAATTTTACCAGTTATTCAAGACTTGTACCACCACATTCACAATATTTAATTTTCTACTGCTCTGCAATATTTTGAGTAGAACAGTCATTTGTCAGCTAGCAGTTGTAAAGTCATATGTACTCTCTGCTTGTATTTTTGTGCTTTTAGAAGATTGAATTAACAAAACAAAAAGGCCCCAGCCAACAAAAAACCCAAGCAACACCCCACCATACTTTTAAAATCTTTGGCTTTGTTCATCTGTGTAATAGCAAAACTTCAGAATTTTGCAAAGTCACAAAGGATAGGAAAATATTTTTTCCTACAGTGCATGTGGCTAATTTTGAGGGTATTTTTAACTCATAATTAGCAGTCAAAATATATCACAAAAAGGACCATGAATTACTTGACTATTCCACTGAAATCAAACAGTCAGTACATACTCTGTCCTGCCCTACTTGAGTTTTATCAATTCTAAGAGACACTTAGGGAACCTTCTTCATTTTTTAAAACTTTAGTGACATTTTTACTTCTTATCACACCAATAAAATCTATGAATTTGAAATATATGAATTTTTAGCACACATACATCTTACTTTGAAGCATAAAATGATGGCTTTAAACTAATGCACAATATCAGAAAGATGGCCAAACTACTTAGAAGGTTTGTATAATGCTGTCTTTTTTTTTTTTTTTTTTTGTTATTGTTTCTGTTTGATAAAATATGAAACACTTCTGTATTAAAAGAGTCATCTACTCACTGATTGAAGAGGATTTAAATTATGCCCTTTGGAAGACCAAAAAATGTTTGCATGAGTAAAAATACATACTCTTAGTAATTACAGCCTAGCATATACCTTAGTACTTCACCATTATCTCCTAAAAGCAGTAGCTTGATTAATTAGCCATTTGTTTTGTTTTGCCTCTTTTTTACTTTTTTTTATCCTATTTGCTTTGGAGTTACTGTCTTAAATGATAAATGAAGTTTTACTATTTACAATAAGTACATTCATTTGTTTTCCTTAAGATTCCAGATAAGACCAAAATTACCAATTTTTCTTATTTGCATCCAGTTATGTTTCTATCTACACTTATCTGTGAATTACTTACTATTTAACTATATATATATATATATTTACAGGGCCATTAAAGAGATTGTTGGTAAGATCAATTAAATCATGCAGTAGAAACAGACTGGCTGGAGGAATATGATAAGGGTACAGGCAGCTCCTAAGCACCTTGACAGGTCATCATTTACCTATTTGCACACTCTTCAGCCTTTGCAACAGCTTTGCATGTTAACAATTACTGAAATGCATGACTCATTAAATCAGTATTATCCAACAGGAAGAGTTTTCCATATTAGTTGTAAGCATTGAAATCACTGACAGTAAGTTAAACTGTAAAAACATTAAGGCTTTTTTGTTTGCTTGGTGATTTGGATTTTTTTATTATTATTTTAATAGATGATGTTACTTTAAACAATTATAAAGTTTTTTAGCTTCTCAATATATGTTCTTTCTCACCAGAGAAGAGGAAAGAAAAGAGATAAGATAATGAATGAATGAAAAGAGAATGAAGTTCTGTTTTACTTCTTTCCTAGTCAAGATAACCAAATGTACTAATAGGCAGCTATAGGAAAAATAGAAACAGACACAAAAGTCACCAGGTGGCTGAAAAAAATCTTTGGGAAGGCTGTGATATATGCCTCAACAAATGTGTCTGAAAGGCAAAGAGATGATGATAACTTCCAAGGCACCTGCCATTTTTGCTGCTGCAGGTACTTCCCATCAGGGGGATGGGGAGAAGAAAAAGACAGGGTATAAGCACATGTTTTATTATTGTGACCTGAAATATATCAGTGATAATTAGGGTTTTTTTCAGATATTCAAGTCAGTTGCCTTATGGTGCACAAGTTAGTTTCAGGTGGTTCTATTCAGACCTAACCAAGTTTTCACCCTTTGATTTGTTCTACAAAACAAAACAAAACAAAACAAAACAAAACTAAAGAAAAAAGTGGGTAGTTAAGTATCAACATAAATATGGAAAGTAAAATCTTGCTCCAAAATATATAAACAATGCAGCCATCTCTCATGTGGATCATTTAGAACATAATTTTTTTTATTTGAATAGTTGTGGTCTTGTATATATTCTTTGTAAAGGTATATCTAAGCTGAAAATAAAAGGATCTGGACTCATATTTTCTCCCATCCTGTTTTCCTATGAATTGTTCCATTCACTACTCTTCATCTATAAAAAGAATTTAGGTAAATTATCCCTTTTTTTCTTGTAAACTTTTAAAATAATTGCCGATTAAAATTAGCAATTATGTTTGCTTTTAACAAATTCCTATCATCCATGGTTAGGCCTCCTTTTAGTTTCACTTCTGTCAGCACTTAATGTATAAAAAAGTTATTACATTTTCTAAAATGCCCACATGTGCAAATTCCAGATTTTCAGATGATAGGTTTCAAACTGCAGTAGCAATTTTTTGTGAGTTGAGAATCTAATTATTAAAGTGTTTTGTGATAGAAAAGGAACAAAAAACAAACTAAAATTTGTAGCTCATAATGGCTATATCAGCATAAGCAATGAAAATAAAATTTTCTTAAAGAAACATAGTTATAGGAAATATGCCATCATTTGTATTTGGGAGTTGGATGGAAGGTAGGTCATAGCTTTGCAGCAAAATTTAAAGTGAGCCTATGTCCTGGGTTGAAAAATGTAACCAAAAATGTGTATTCTATTTTCATCTGTTGAATCTGGTTAGGAAATATTGTTCTTTATCTCATGTAACTCTAGAGGTGGAAAGAGGGGGAATGCCTTCTGTTAAAGGGACACCTGATAACACCAGATAAGGCAGGGCCTCCTTATCTCTTCCTCCACCCATCCTCCTCCAAGGGATATCCCCTGTGAATGTGCCATTGAAGGCCTCTCACAGGACTGATAACATCACCTCATTCCATTGTGAGATGCTGCACCCAGTAGGAGGAGCCAAAGCCTTTCCACCAGGATAAAACCTGCAATCCCAAACACCAAGGGAGCCTGTTTCCACTGGATTCCCAGAGGAAAACTGGACTCTTTCTTGAGGATCATCTCTACTCCAAAAGAGCCACATCTGTCACTCCAGGAGGAGTTATTTGGACTGCTTCCACCACCCTGACCAACAGGGTGTCAGGTCATATTCCTGACTCTGTCAGGGTTCTTTAGGACTTTTTGTTTGTTTGATTGCTTGGGTTTTTTTGGGTTTTTTTTTTTGTATTACTGTGTTTGCATTTTTATTATTCCTAGTAAAGTACTGTCACTCCTATTCCCATATTTTTGCTTGAAAGCTTCTAATTGTAAAATCATAATAATTTGGATACATGTCTTTCCAAACCTAGGCAGCATTATTACAAAAACAAACAAACAAACAAACAAAAACAACAACAACAACAACAAAAAAACCCAAAAAAAACAAAACCAAAAACAACCCCTTTGAATCTCTAAGCTGCAGCATAAATAGCCTAATGCAAAGGAAACTTAGCTGCTCACAAAGGGCCTCCTGATCCCAGGGTATTTGGCTTCCACCTCAGCTTTGCTGTGGTCCTCAGTGTGGTGCCTTCACATTGAACTCTCCAAGCACATCCATGCTAGGAAAATAGACAATAGCTTAAGTCTGTGAATAAACCCTTAAAAATTCTCAGACCTTAAAAATGGGATGTTAGGTTCTTTCTAACAGTTACATCTGGAAAGATTATAAACAAATGATAAATTTGTAATTCAGGTAAATTGTAGACTTTGTTTTTACAGTTCAGTGTTTTTCTTTGATTACATAAAAAACCTGTCCTGCTAAAACATAATATTTTTTATGTTATCTGGACTGAGCATGCTTTTAATGGCACATGACACATAGAAGGCACAAAGGAAATGTATGCACTTACAACTTAGCCTAATGTATGCACTTACAACTTAGCCTTTATTTTTGCTACTGAAGCACATTTTTTTCTGCAGCATTGTTTTGGGAAATCTGAATTATATCAGTTGGCATGGAGCAGAATAATAATTATTATTCCATTGAAAAAAATCTTATGTTATTTGAATGATGTAATTGGAGTTTTGTATTCAATTTTTTTAAAAAGGAGTCAAACTTTATAGATTTTAACTGTCTTATTGAAAGACCAAAACAACCAGGTATAAAACATCTGAAGTGATAAAGTCTGAGGGAATAGATTATAATAGCAATTTGACAGGGATACATAATAATGTAATAGTTTTCCAACATTGCTGAAAGAACAAAACCAAATCTCCACACCTGGCACATTATAAATTCATTTGCTGAGAGATTAGAAAAAGAAAATTAAAAATCACTGCTGGATGTGGCTCACTGCACATGCTTATTTTTTCTTATAAAATGTGATGTTTTAAAAGCACATGGCTTTGTGCTTATTTATTAGTACTGCATCAAAACTACTGAACTTAAAAAGATGCTGCTATTTTTAACTGTAGAGTAAACCAGGAAATCTAATAAAATCAATATTTTAGTTTCAAAAAACCCGTAAAAATTAAATACTTCAGATGTTCAACCAAAAAGAATGCAACCTATAATCTATGACATCGACGTAAAGGAGAAAAAAGTTCATGCATTATTGCTAATAGAGAAAATTTTATCTTGTACTGAGTGTATTTCTGATGAAATGATAAAAGGAAGTGATAGTACTTGTGCAAAACTTCACACAGACAAAAGAAACTAAATGTAGAGTGCATTCAAGCCTTCTTCAAACTATCATCAATTTTGAATAATTTTGTGAAACCCTGCTATGAACAAAGCCACACAAAGTATGTTTGATTATCTGACAGAAGGGAAGGCAGTCAGAGGAAAGCATGGAATACTTACTTTGTTCAGAAAGAGTTAAAGGCTATTTATGAACAAAGGAACAAAAATGAATAAGGTCTGGAAGAAAAGATAACAAAAAGACTCACAAAATTGAACAAATGTGGTACCAAGACATACTTAAAGCAGCGAGTTCTTTTCCTATCATCCAGTCAATATAGAAGAGGACGCAGCGTGAAAACCAAAACTATGCAGCAGCAGGACACTTTATAGTCAGCTTCTAGAGTTTTATTTATACCAGTTTCCCAGACCAGGCTTCAAAGCATGTAATAAATTTGCCCACATCCTTCCCCCTCTCTCACTATTTCCCGATACAACACATATAGAGTGGCATTTTTAGTCCTTTTTTGTCCACTCTCACAGGTCGTTTTAGTTATGGGTCTGCTGACACTAGCGAAGAGATGCTACAAGAAGGATCTAAATAACTCAAGCAAACATAGTCAGTATGTTTGGTAAACAGTGAAGCTTGCTGAGACGTCAGCACGTCAGTAGGGAAGACATAAATAAGCTCTACTTACCCAGTGAGACAGGTGATGAGGATGTGCAGGGTTGTCAGCTGTCATTCAGGAGAGGAAGAGCTGATTTTCCTTGTACTGGATCGATCTTTCATGTTTCTGTCTTGATCTTTTTTGAGTCACTGTTCTTCTTCTTAGGAGTTTGCTTCTTCTTATGTCAGTATTTACCTTGTAAATCCATCTGCTAACAATTCCCAGCTTAGCAATTACACTTCTGTGGTTTTACTTTTCTTACACTGCATGATATAGCTTATGTACTCTTACATCTTTTTTTCCAATAAACAATTTTCAGAATAAAACTAAGCCAAAGACACATGACCATGCTTTAACAAAAAGGTGTTTGGAGCACAGACACCTGAACTCCTGAGATGAAGGTTACATGGAGAAGTTTTGCTCTGCTCCCACATCTGTCCCCACTCTGCTATGAAATCACTGGGGCTCAGTTGCAAAAGGCTTCTACAGTATTGAAGTTAAGACTATGATTAAATTCTTAACTAGATTAATGTTTTTAAATAAAAACATTTAATAGTAACTTCATCCCTTTGATTGTCCAATAGATTATCAAATATCCTTGGGTTCTTTATTTTTCCTACGTTTTATGGGAGTTAGCTGTGAAGGAGCTATAAACACATACATGTTGGGTTTCACAGCCAGCTTATCACATGATTGACAGAAAACAATTCATTCATCATTCATTTCAGAGAGCTTTTATGACTTGCAAATGGGATAGTGGATTGGAACTGAATATGGAGATACCTAGGCTGATTTTCTAGCCCTGGGGAAAGATTTATGGTTTCTAATGGAAACCAAATAGAAATCAGTGAACCTGACTCCCTGTCCTACCACAACAGTGTCTACAAAATTACACTTGAATAAATTCAAGTCATCAGGGTGGAGGATCCACTTTTATGGGTTCCACTACAATTTTCCTTGATTATCTTCTAAATACAGAGAAATATGAGGAAAGACCTACAAATGGAGTCCATGCAGGTCAGAGTAATAAAAGTCACAAGAAGCACCAGTGAATGTAAATTAGCAGGTTATATATGTCTGTAATCTTCAGCTGAAAATATTTATTTCTTCTGTATGAAATAATATCATAGCTTCTTTTTTATTAAAAAAGGAAGTAGGAAAATCTATGCATATCAAAGAAAGGTAAGTAGTGTAGCTATCTATTCATGTCACCTCTGAGCTTTCTCAAACTTCAGCTATAAGTTTAATATGAAGATTTGCATATTTAATTTTCACTTCAACAGAAAAAGTTTTAAGGAGAATTTTATTCCCACCTTCCAATATGGGAGTGAGAGAGATTAAGAAGCGGTTATAAACTACAAAGTTCGTTACTATAAAGTAGACAATCTGCTCACAAAATAA
Source organism: Cisticola juncidis (assembly GCA_013400215.1). Lineage (NCBI taxonomy): Eukaryota > Metazoa > Chordata > Aves > Passeriformes > Cisticolidae > Cisticola > Cisticola juncidis. The sequence goes on along the minus strand of VXBR01009613.1, from coordinate 164,940 downwards.
TAATAAAAACCAATAATTTTCAGATGCAGCTGCACAGTTGAAGTCTACACTTTGTTTTAGTTGGAAACATTAAACATTTCCAGATTTAACACAGCACATATTTTCTGAAATATTAACTGTAGTTTGTACAGTTTGTATAAACTTTGTTGTATAATAGTTTCTAAAAATATAGCTTGTGCCCTGCTGAGAGTTATCATCATCATTGTTGCATTTCTTTCTTCATCTCAGTTATGAGTTTCTCCACAGAGATTGTTTTGAAGGAGTTTAATGGTTATATAATTTATTTAGCATTATAAAATATGGTAGTTTATCTGACTGGAGGAAAGATGTGAACAAATTGTCTAAGACACTTTAAAAACATACTCTTTGTCCTGGAAAACTTTGAGCTAATTCCTTAATAGGTGTCCTATTAAGGTGCATAACTTTTCCTTTATGGAAAAACTTAGAATATGCCCATTCTTAAGTAGCATGTTTGAATTTCATGTTCTAAAGAACAAGTTGCTTTTACTTTTCAAAAAAATTTGTGTAGTGTAACATTTCTATTGTCATAATTAAAACACTCCATATTGCAAAAAAACCCATGAGATGTAGATTTTTTAAAGAATAGAAGAAAAATACTCATATCTTTGGAAATTCTGCTATTTTCATATTCCAATATGTCCTAGAAAAAAAGAATATGTATGATGTTTATGCATAAAGAATTCCTGCAACATTTCATTTCATCAAATAGTAATTTTGCCTTTGCTGTTGATGCCAGAATGGCATTTTGGGAGGTATGATAGTGCTAGCTGTACCATCACATTCTCCCAGGCTGTCAGATATCGCTGAAAAAATGCAAAGTTATCCAAATGACCCACTGGCTCTCTCTCGTCTCTTTCTTCCTTCAGAAATCTCATCAGTTTAACATAAAAGGAATTGCTGCATGATCCAGTTGGTAAATTTTCTTATTTTCTGTTTCTGAATCTGTTTTTGACAGGCATCTCAGGAATCCGTGAATTCTTTTTTTAATTTTAAGATATGCAATATAGCTCTGAAAGTAGGATCAAAACATTTAAAATGCAAAGCACATCAATATTGCAGCACAGTTGATATTGTTGTAGGAAATAAATAAGCTTTCAAATGTTTATTTGAATGTCTAAACTTATGACTTTGCATTTTTTATACATAGAGTGCCATACCCACTTAAGGACTTTTCTTATGACACTGCCAATTATGAAATGATATTCAAAGCATAAAAGCTAAAAGAAGAGTATTGCATAAATTTTGAAAAATGTACCTATCATCACTGAAACAGAAAACTAAAGAAAATCAAGGGTACACAAGCTTATTAATTTTATAATGAATTTAACTTAGAGGTGTTAATTCTGAATGCTCTACATGCTCTTCCTCTTTAGTAGCTTCTGACATTAGTCCTGTGCCAAAGCCAAACCATAGGATTGTTCTTAGCAGATGAGCAAGTTCCTGAGCCTGATCAGAGCTCGTAGTCTCTGCTTTGTTCAGTACAAATACTTTTAGCCAAAAGAGTGTTGCACTCAGCTTCTTTAATGAACAGAGCTGTCCTGACACATTTGCTTAAGGCATATCCAGGAGGAGTTCTTACCACAGGAAGAATGGATGCATACTTCTCCTGAAATTTATAAATCTCATTAAAATATTTACCTTGTTTTTATAATGACATGAAGGGGGCAGCACAATGCAATGGAGGTTTAAGAAGAAAATATTTTATAAAATAACAACATGAATTATTCATTGATGATATAACACTAACAGCAGAAGAGTTTCTGCTTGGTCATTGGAAAACAGCAAAATGGCCACTGGCCAAGGACTTTGTAACTTTCTGGCCTATGTTTTTCTGTTTCTGTGAACCTTGGAATAGCTATTTTTCTGGAGTGTCATGCAAAAAGTTTTGCACCAATCTGGACATCACAACACACAGAGAGTATATAACAATTACCCCAAGCTGTACACTTTAGTGAGGATTTTTCTAGGCTTATTTATTATGCCTCTTTTACATGCCCCTGAATTTCCTCTGAATCCTATATCCAATTAAATTTCAGGTGGGCATGACTTGTACCTCTATTTGTGATTTTGAGCATTCTGAATTCTGGGAACAGGAAAAAATAAAGCACTTTCTATCATTTCTCTATTCTCAAAACTATTTCTTTATTTCTCTTATGGTGGATATTGATGCACAGTGTTTCCATGTACATCTTTTTTTAACATATGTCAGAGAGCTACATCAACCATGGTGAGGGCCAGTTGCATTTGACAAGACACAAAAAGGATGTTTACTTTTTAAACAAACACAAAGAGAAGTAGTACTTGATACTTTCTACTCATAACTTGTGAAATTTGCTGGCAGCTTGACCATATTTCCCATTTCACTAAAAAAAACAACCTTGGTAAGCCAGAGTAGATGTTTGCTTCTCAAAATTAATTTAGCAATTAAAACTGTAACATTTGCTCCCCAAAATTAATTTAGCAATACGTAAAAAAACAGACATAATTAACTCATTCAAAAAAATACTATACTCTATAAAAGATGGTGTCTGGGTATTAGAATATAAGATTTTGCAAGTAGGAACATTATTCTAATACATCAAGGTATCCTAAAGGGTGTCATTCTCTGTTGTTCAAGTTTCTTTGGTCAAGTCTATCGCTTCAAGTGGCAATGTCCAAAAATTGAAGAACATGACTATATTAGAAAAATTAAATGCAAAGAAAGCCCATAAAATATCCATGGAATCATTATACTTCATTGGCTCACTAATAGCAATAACTCTCATTACTTCTAATCTGTTCACAATCTCTACTGGTAACACATTCTGGGTGAATAGTGACTGACAGAAGAGCTAATACTGTGCTAAGAATGTAACATGAGATTTACTTAAGAGTTTAAAATTCAAGCCTCTAGCTCCCTCAGAGCAATCACAGAAGGGTAGGAAACAATTATACTGCAACATAAACTGGATTTTTTCTCTGTGTGTTGCCTTCAATTCTCTTACAGAAGATTTGGGTCACTTTATTTCCATGTGAGACTTAAAAGCATAGAAAACAAAACAAATTTTCTGACATACAGGTTATGAGTCTGACTTAAAAAAAATATATAACCGTTTGCTTTCAGGTTATGTCTTTAAAGCTTTCTTTTCCAGCCAGAAAATAATATATGAGAGTCTTATTTTCAAAGCAATTCTTGTATGTGCTGTAAAAATCATCTGAAGTAAAAGGAAATATGTACAAAGAGAAGAGCTTTTCTGAATCTCAAGTCTAATGCAGAACTGTGAAAACTGTCATCTAATATAGTAAACTCTGTGTTGCAAAATTATCAGTTAGGATACTTCCAGTTAAAAATAAGGAAAAGTAAACTGGCAATAAACCCCTGGTAAGCAAACAGACAAACAAATACAACAACAACAACCACAACAACAAGGACCCCACCCAAAAGAAGATCTGTCCAAAAAGCAAGGTTTTTTTAATACTTCAGCTATTTGGCACATAAATGTGAGTTCCAGCTGCATAGAAATATAAAGAGCATTTATCATACTGGAATTTCAATCTGTCCTGTTTCAGTGGGGTAAATTTACACAACTTTTACTACCCCCCTCCCCCGTACGTGGCTACTACTATGATGTTACATGACTCACTGTGCTCAGGAAGGTCTTCCAGTAAATGAAAATGCATTAATGTCAGTAAAGGTCATAGACATCATGGTGATACATGTAATGGAAACAGCGCCAAAGAAAGACAGCCAAAGAGACAGAAAGAAAAGAAAAGGGAAGGAACAGGACAACAGATACCACAAGTAATACATTTCTGTGTAGAAGACATTGAGACTGGAGAAGCACAATATCAGCACTCAAGAGACAATAACCCCTAATTGCAGTGCTGTCAGTCTCACTGAAATGACTGGCCATTGATAGAACTGTTCATATAAAACAAACACTCAGCCAAGAAAACACGTGTCAGTGCCTCACCAGGTGTTTGAAAAAAACAAGTGTACCTGGTGAGCTCACAGCAATTGGAGATAATTATATGCTCGAGTCACATGGAATTCTGCACTCAAAACTTGTGTCACGAAACGTTTTTTTCAGAGTCAAGCATTTTAATAAACAGACAAATAAACAAATAAGAGAGCAGTAAGTATTTTGGTTAAAACACAGTAATAAATAACACTAAGAGATCCTGAAGTGGTTCATTTTCCCCCACACACTTTCCAGGCTATATTGTGATCTGAGAAATGCTCCTTAGGCCTCAGCCATGGCAAAGAGCACCTGGGCTCAGGTCTTCCAGAGCTTGTCAGAAACACTGTCTGCTCCCAGAAACTGCTGTCCCGGGAGATCCTGTTCTCCTTACAAACAGCCTTGGAAAATACTTTCCTTGCCTAAATGGCATAACATTCCTGTTCTCTCTATTTCAAAGGAAGTGCCAACCCAAACTGTGGCCAGGATGAAACGATGCTATGGTTAAATTCTCTCTTGTGATCCTATAAACAGTAGTCCAAAATGGGATGCTCAGAGCTCTCCTGGACCACAGCAGGACCAGCAACCTGCGGCACCCTCCCTCTGTGGGGACACCTCTCAGAGCCAGCAATCTCTCACATTTGCTATACTTGGAGCATCACTGCACAATGACAAGTCCTGGGCTGGTGCCCTCACTCCTCCAGACCCAACCCTTCACCTACTGGGAGAAGCAAAGGCATCCAAAGTGAGTATTTGATGCCCCTTCAGGGGAATTTTTCACAGGTACCTTTCTTGCCCTGACTCTTTATATCTCTGTGCATACACATGCTACAGCAAATCTGGAAGAAATTCTGCTTTCTTAGATGCCAAGCATTTTAGATGTCTAAGTAAGTTAGGCCTCTAAGTAAGCTTGTGACTTAAGACTTAAACTTACTTAAATGTTGTTAAGTGTTGCTAAGCAGCTAAGTATAACTTCAAAGTTATAAGTTTAATTAAATGCTATTAAGTGTTATTCATCTGTTCAATTGTTACAGTTAAGTTATAAATTAGGGTAGAAATTAAGTTAGGTGTAAGTTGTGTTATTCCTTTGTTAAATTATTAGGTGTAAGGTGTAAGTTGAAATACTATTAAGTTCAAGTGTTATTAAACTTTAAGGCCATATTTCTTTTTATTCTTGCCCTCATTCTTTTTCTTGTGAAGCATCTGAACACACACACAAACACACACACACACACACACACACACTCCTAAATAGTTAGTGCATTTCTGTTTTAATTGTCTGGATTTTGTTCGGTGTTGTTGTTTCTTGGTTTTCCCTGGCGTGCCTTGACTGTCTTGTAAGTAGTAGAGTGAAACTTGCCAAAGAATTTTTGCTGTCACTAAATATTAAATCTGGTTTCAGCTCATATCCTTAATTTTTTAAGCAATCTTGGACACTCATTTGGAACAGATCCAAGTAACAACAGTTACCTGGCTTTTAGTTTCGAACAAACTAGTCTTTGGAATTTTTAGAAACAGAGAATTTTATATTTCTAATATTTATCAGTAACCACTAAATATTTATCAGTAACCACTGATTCTTCTGCTTGCAGATCTTCAGGGTTTTTAGAAGGTGACCTTTCTTCAAAGTTCTGTCTTGATGTTTTTTTTCAGAAAAATGGATGGGTTGTTCTTTTCTCTTTGTGACCAGACAATTACTATAGGGAAACCACATTATTTGGCCTCAATTTCAGTTTAATATTCCATTATATATTATGATTACAGCCTACCATTCAGAGATTTTCAGTTATTTCATTTCTACTACGAAACTGAAGCAAAATCTTCTGTGAGCCTTGTAAACTGTAGAAATTATCCAATTTCTACATTTATTTTGATTTTATGCATATTAAATATGCATACAGACATATCAAGCACATCAAGACAAGATACACTAGAAGGGATAATACTAATATCATAGTAATGTCAATACTACTGTCAGCATATTGGAATAATAAACAATGGTGAAGAAGTTCTAATATCACACTATAATTTCTCTGAACTCTTGTTAAAATTATATAGTAATGATACTAGAAACATCTTGGACATCTGTCCAACTTTTGCAGCCATCTCAAACTACTTTTTTCATTGTAGATAGCTGCTGAGGAAACTGTAAGTTAAGTCCTCAATATAATTTCAAATAGATATTTACCTTAAAGCAAATTATCTGTGAAGAAGTGTAGGGGAGTAAGTTAGGCACTTAATTATTTCTAAATTTTAGTCCTTCTCAACTGTTTTTCAAACCTCACACAGTAATTCTATTCTATTCTATGTATTAATATACAGTACCACAGTTTTCAGAGTCTGAATGCATTGGGTACTTTTTATTCATGCAGAATACTTTCAGTTCTGCAGTGAAGGAAATGGTAAACAAAAATCTTCACTTTCAGCTATTTCTTTCTTTGCTTTCACTGCAGCTTGTCATTTTTTACTTATGGACAAAATGCCCATGAAAAATTTACATGACTGATGCACAGCTTATTCAAGCAGGCATAAAATATGCAAATTCTGCCTGGTGACTGATGAACTGACTAGGCCAGGATATAAAATTAAAAATCCTTCTCCAGGTTTAAATTTTATTTATTTAAATAAAGATAAAGGATAAAATGTTAGAATATGCATACTGAACACTTAGTGAAGAATATGCATCCATTTATTCTACACTTCAAATTCCACCCAATGCTTTGGAGCCTGGTAGATACTTGCATGAGTAGTCCTCAATCATACAAGCCATCTAATTGAGATTTATAAGAAGTACTTTCTTGATTAAAATGTATTCACAGTCATTAGAGGCACATCATGTTGAAAGGTCCTCTTGATGAAAAATGCTTGCTGAAGTTAGCTGGTGCTTTTACTTTTGTGAACTTCCACATTAATTGTCTGGTTGTCTAAATAAACTGAACATTTGACCTGTCGTATATATAATAAACCATGTGACTTAGAGGCAGAGAGTTCCATCATTTGTGAAATGATTCCTGAGCTGTCCAACTTTTGACTTCTAACATTCCAAAGCTTAAGATTATTTCCTATCAAGTAGTCCTTGAGTGATGGCAAAAGCTGTGAGATTTTGATTAGCTTCCTCACTCAGCAAACAGAAGAAAGCAAGATAACACTTTTATAAATAATGAATGAATTTTAAACTGAGGTGGTGGCTCCCTGATATGATAGTCATGACTGTGGATGACTGTATGCAAAACTCTTCCCATTGGTTGAACTCTTGGTTTTGTTTTGTTTTGTTTTGTTTTCACAAACTACACAACACACCAAAACAACTTTCTTTCTAGCTTCTTTAGCCTTGTGAGAAGTATCTACAGAAGACTGAAAACAAGGACTTTATTCCAGATCTAATATATGCTAGCCTGATAGATCATTCCCATTTCAATCAATTCAGCTATATTGCTCTAACAGGTCTTATGGGCTAAATATTACTCTAACTATCTCAAGATAAATATGGTGTAAAGAAAGAAGCTAATGAGGTAACAAATTTATATCAGTTAATGTGACAGAAAAAGTTCTCCCATGGGTTACATTTTATCACTAATTTATTTTATTTGCTTTTCCTTTGAGTTAAATTATTTATCTCACTGAGAGAAGGAAAAAATCCCTGGTGAAATGAAGAGGCAAGTACAACATTTTTTGAGACCATTTAAAGACACAATATGATTTTATTCAGTGAATTTCATTTGTTATAATCTTATATTTCTTTTAAGTTACAATAAAAAATAATAAATAACTTTTCTCTTTTTTCCTTCTCATCTTTGTCCCTGTGTCACTCCACACAAATGTCCAGTAGGAGCAGTAATTGATTTGTAAATATTGAGAAAACTCACTATTAAGCTTAGGGAAGAAAATTTAAAAGACAATCGATGTTGAGGATTTAAGAAGTTTATTAGTGAAGTTACTGGGGCAAATATGCAAAGATTTTTTTTCAACTAGAAGTAAAATATCCCTGGTACATGTGTTGGTAGGAGATTATTCCAACACTTTCTGTAATTAATATACATTAGTGATGAAATAAAACTCAAAATCTACTTTTCAATGAAGTGATCAAAAGAGATACAGCACAGTATATTCTGACAGTATTCATTTAATCACTCTTTAGATAAATGATTGCAGGTCTTCTATGTACATATATTTTCATCCTCCAGGTTGATTCAAAATGTTCATTTCTTATGTTCCTGTGAAGTTTTTGCACTGTGAGTTTTATGTTTCTCACCTATAATACTATGAGTTTGCAGCTTTGTATAATGTTTAAAAATGGAGATGACTTGCCTTAAGCGGTTCATACACAGGAAAAAAATCACCAATATAGATGGAGCAATAGATCTAACATTAACAAATTGCTGCCTCCTAGTTTGAAAAATTATTTACTATAAGATTTAGAGCAAAAATATTATTTACTTTCTTCTATGTTTGTTTTCCAGTGCAATGTAAATAAATTACTTCATATCACTGATTTTTATTCATTAAAATTTCATTAATTTGGAAAGCATCCATTCTATTAACCTACTGTCTCCATTGCAAAGTAATCTAGTTGGTAAAGAAGATTTACATTTTTAAGAATTTATGTTTGTATATATGTAAACTTTAAGTATGAGAAATGCAAATTTTAATATTTCATATGCAGATTTTCAATATTTAATAGGCACAAAGATCATCTATAACTGCAAATCTGAACTGTTTTGTAGAGGTGGAATAGCTGAATCCAGAACAGCAATTTCACTGAATGCAGTTCTCAGAGGCTTTGGTGTAACATGTCACTTCCATCTGCTTTCATGAAGTGTCCTCTTTTAATTTATGGAGCCATAAAACATTTGTAAGAAAAGAACAAATCTTACTTTGAGAAGGAGTGTCTTACATGCCCAGATCCAAAATCAATATTTACCAATGCCATTCCAAGGACCTAACATCGAAATGCTTTTTCTTCAATATAGGCAGGTGTTTTTTGTAAGCATAGCAGCTGCAGATTAGGTCTAAATCCTGCAGTATATTTTCTTCCTTATGGATTTACCTCATCCTAAAACTGCTTTACCTATAGTGGCTTGTGCCTTATCCCTTCAGCAACTCCACTACTTTTATTTACCCTGTGAAGCTGTTCAGCAACAGCACATTTCAAAGTATTATTATGTGAAAAAAGGCCACTGAGATGCAATTTTATTTAGGAATTGATTTTTCATTTTTCTCGTAACAGTTTGCTAAGAAAGCTAACAAAGCAAGAGGACCAACAAAGTATATGAGATGCCTTACATCCATTACCTTTATATATTTATAAATATATATATCACATATCAGCTTTACATATGTATCAGATACCTATATAAGCTTTTTGCAAAAATAAAAACCACAAAACAATGAAACAACATGAAGAAACAGGTTAACTTCAAGCTTTTCAAAGGATAATTAAATCAAGTTACATTCAAACTCTTTGGACATTTGATGAATAAATGGCAAGTTTTTTAAATAAATAGCATTCTCAAAATTTAATTGTAAAAGAAGCTTGAAATATACTGTTAAGCATCAGGACTTGTCTGCTTTTATTATAGAAAGAAACCAAAACCTTGCTGCCTTCTAAGTGTGAAGAAGTATTTGGTATTACAGCAACTTTGTAGATTTTTCTTTGTTCTTCCTCAGCATTGTTGTCTATTTGTGTATAATGGCAACATTAACAACAAACAAGTCATTTTTTATTCCAAGTAATGCAATATTTGGCAGTACTCCCAAAAATTCCTTTTCCTTTTAATTCTTCCACTTTCCCACCACACTGGTGTTGGGTTGATTATTTGTTTAGAAAAGATGAAAGAGTCAATAAGTAAGTTTTCAAATCTGCAAGCAGAGATATTCGTCATTTAAATAGGAAGTTCTGTGCCTGCAGCAGAACTCAGTTTGATCTGCTAAGGAAAAAAAATCTATTTGGTTAAATATGCTGCTGAAGATGCACATTGCCTCAGCAGAGGGAATAGATTAAGAAGAGATACGCAATTCAGCTCAGCTGAAAATATCAGAAAACATTATGACATATATTCTAGCAAAATACAGTCTATACAATATTTCAAGGGAAAACATTACAGAGCTCAACATTAACATGCATCAAACACATCCCTTAAAATGGAAAGAGAATGAACAGAATGGATTTTGGTTTGATTTTTTTTTTCTGATGAGCATATTGTCTTGAGCACTATATTTAAATTTAAGGAGATTCAGTGCTGTTGAAGAAGAAGCCAGTACTGAATCTCCATAAAAAAACCCAAAAAAACCCCCAAACCAGAAAAACCCACCCAAAACCAACAACAATAACAACAACAACAACAACAAACAAAAACAAACAACCCCCCCCACAAAATAACAAAAAGCAAACCAAACCAAACCAAACAAAAAAAAAAGAACAAAAAAAAAACAAACCAAAACCAAACCAAAACAAAACCAAAAAAACCCCAGCTGCATTAGTACAATAAATATTGTAGTGAAGCATTGTAAATAAAGTAATGTGTTGCCTTACACAACTTAAATAGTACAGCAGAAATCAAGTAGAGAAAATAATTGCACTCAAACCTAACTTTTGTGGAACAATATCATACTATTTTCATTTGAATTTTCTTCAAACTGAAGTCCCCTTATTTCAACTTAGCATATATTTAGAGTTTTTACAATCTGAGAGATTTTCAAAATAAATTTAATAACACTGCTGACTTCCAAGTTCAGATTTAATAGAAAATATAAGGAATGTAACATCTTGTTCAAGGAGATCCAAACCCCTTATTTTATTTCTTAGATTCTCTGTAGTTTGCAAGAGAATTAAATTAGAATGGTATCCCATTAGGATTTGTGGTGTACTACAAAACTACACAGGTGGTGTAGGTGTTTGTGGAATATTCTATATGCAACAAGCCTTTGGGGACTGAGAAAGATTTTAGTGTGTTTCTTGGCCATGAACTGAGTGTAGGGCTCCTCAGAAAATAAGGTTAGCAGAAGATGTGAAAAAGATGTGACTTTATATGCTACTTCTGTACATAATAAAAAATGAGCAATGACTACAAAATTTTAGACTCAGTCAGCCTTAGAAGCTGAAATGGAGTTTTCAGTTTTCAGTTAGAAATAAGGTGCCTGAGTTCATTTACAGGTCAGACTTAAGACTTTTATCTTTTGATATCAAAGTTAACAAAGGAGCTTTACCTACAAAGTGATCTTGAACAGATATTTCAATTTCCTAGCTTTTGAGGAGGTATGGGAGTAAAACTCAGGGGTGTAGGGAGGAAACAGGGACGAAAGAAAAAGTGAGAAAAAGCCTTGTTATAAATGCAAAGTCAAATATTCCAATTAAAATAATAATTTAGTTTATTAATACAAAATTGAATCACAGAATTTAGATATCAAAAAATCAAATCACAGAATTTTGGTATCAAAAGATCGAATGACAGAATTTTGGTAAAAACCCACAAACAGAGTAACCGACTTGACGGTTTTTCCTGGGAAAAGGTCATGGGTGAACTCTGAGACACAGAGCCTGGCCGGCTGCTGTCTCCCCCTGAGTTCACCAATTTGCCCGTTTCGGGGCCCAGTTTTTATACCCTTTATTCCGCCCTCGGCAATATTTCCCCATATTTTCTATTGAGTCCCAGCTGGCTATTCAAATTCAGGGGAGTCTCCGGCTGTGCTGAAAAGAGTTTATTTCTGTCCTGCCAGGTGTTAACTTCAGGTTTCAGAGGAACCTGGGTTGATTAATGTTCCTCGATATGGATAACGATGCTCTGATGGCCGAGGAGGGTGTACGCCTTCTGTATTGATGACTCTTCCTCCTTATCTTGATGTCTCTTCTCCAGCAACCCCTATTCATTCTTTGTCTATGCTGGGATGGGTTCCTGCCTTTTGTTGCAGCCAACTGTTATACTATGTGCTGAGACCCATGTATCCCTGTCCCACATACACATATACAGTAAATGATAACATGAACTACATTCTACATTTTAACCCCATACACACATATACAGTATATCACATTTTATAATTCATAACTATCCATAAAAACATGAATTAATCATTCCCATTTTTCATAGCCTGTACAGCCCAAATCTCTGCTTTTCTCAGTTTTGAGATACTAGGAATAAATGCAGCATAAACAGAACAGGAAGTGACAAGTGATCTCCTCCTTTTAAATGGAAGAATTTCACTGAAGCATCATAACTGCTGAAAGCTGTTTCTCACTCAGCAAGGTCTGTAAGGATATGTCTTGTCAGACTCACTGTCATGATCCCCAGGATTAGTATGGGGGGTCACGCAGCTTCCTGGAGTTAGTCCTATAGAACTCAGTATTGATCTAAAGGTGAAAAGTAATGTCTTGAGAAGAATGTACCCTGGATTTCAGTAATCACTAGGATGATTACATTGATTCACATCCAACCTATACATGTAAACAATAAAGCTGGTGATAGTTACAGGCTAAGTAATGAATATCACTGAGATTACTTCTGTAAAACATTAATGATCCCTGAACAGATAATAAATGTCTCCATCTTTGCTGGCAACTCTGCTTTAAACTGCTCTAAACTGAAATTTTGATCAAGGGAATAGAGGACAAATACATCTACAATTCTGTTATTTAAAATCTGAAGCTGACCATGGAATCCCTGATGATGTTCTTATTTTGTGTTAAACAAGCTACATCCTGTCTTTAACTCTTTTAATACCATGAAGGAACATGAGACAGTACAGTAAGGACTTCTCTACACATGTAATCAAAAGAAAATTGAAACTTATTGAAATTAACTAATCAGTTTTCCTCTTACCTTGGAAGCACTGTGTCCTGAAATCTTCACTCCCAGAAAATTCTGAAAGTAATCATCTATCAATGAATAGAATAAGACAGACACTTGGGTAAATTACCCATATTTCATTTTAAGAGAGTAGCATATAAGTTTGAATAACTTTTATTGAAATGAAAAGGAGAAAACCTTCAAGATGACCACCCAGTTGGCTGAGTCAGCATGGACTAAATTAAACACAAAAATAAAAAAAATAATAGCTCATTTACCACTGAATAAAAATGTCAAGAAGAATTTCACTATGTCATTATTACACATGAAAATAATACAATATTTCATGTCCTATATATCTGCTGAGAGACTGGCTTCTAAACAGTGAGAATTTGAGCTTGTAAATTATTCATTTATGAACATAAATTCAATTGTGTTGATATTACTGAAAAGTAGTAGATAGAATCACATGATTAGAATATCAAAATCACAGACTAGAAATTGGTTAGGAAAGCTTAAAGCAACAAAATAAAAAAAACAAAACATAAAACAAAACAAATGGAAGGTCCTAACTCATTAACAGTTGGACTTGATGATCTTAGAGACCTTCACCAACATTAATGAGTCTTGTCTGGTGTAATCTAGTGTGAATATCTTCACCTAAACAAAATCTCAGTTCCAAATATTCTTGGATACTCACAGATTGTTACTCTAGTGAATAAAACTGAAGCTGTACTTAAGAAGGTGTGTGCTAAAGACCACTGCATCCCATTAGTAAAGAGATGTGTTTATTAAATACTCTTGATGAAGTACAGTAAAAAAGCCATGAGGAACTTCAGTCTGGGGTTATTGGTTCAAAGCTGCTCTTTGCAATTTGTAAATGCTTACATCAAACAATTGCTACATCTAAGGAGAATCAAGGATCTGCATACTCTGTGACTTGAATTTTGCCTCAAACTTCATTCCATGGAACATAGGGAAGCAGATCACAGAACTATAAGTTAGTTGTTGATTAGTTCCAAGTGGCTGTAACTTGTCTACATTGCAAAGAGCCTGAAGTGCCTGTTTTATACTCTGGGGAAAATGTGTTAGTTTGTTTGCTTTAGACTCTAGGATGCTGTGACAGTTTCACAAAGTAGAAAACATAAAGTTATAAGCCAGTCACCCTGAGAAACCAGATAAAAACCACCAATATAATTAATATTTGGGAGCTACTTAAAAGATGTTATTAGAGTCCCCAAAATCTTCAAATTTTTTAATAGTATAAATTAGCTTTTTCTAAAAGACAAAAAAAACAATCCAATGAATTTCAATAAAGACAAAACTGGCAATATAAACCTTTAGGTAAAAATTTCAGAAAGCTCATAAGGAAAAAAAAATAGACAACTGTATGGCCAGTAGAGTAAGAGAGGATGTCCAGACTTTTAAATAAACCATTACCAATGGCTAATTATCAGATAGAAATAGGTGATTGAATACAACAATATCATTCAATAAATGTTTCTTTTCTGTAGCTGATAAAAAGAGAGATCATATGTGTGTGTATATGTTTATAAGGACTTTGGATTAGATTTCAATGTGGTAGTAACTAAAAACATATTGAACAACAACAATTGAAGCTGGATACTTCTTTATCAACAAAACTGAATAAATTTGATATAAGAGTTCTAAAACAAGTGCCTTATATCTGGAAAATTAATATTGAATTTTCAAACAAATGTCTTCAGATAATGGTGTATAGATATCATTTATAAGTGAAAGAAACTCTGACCTTTAAACACCTAATTTTTCTCCACTTTATAAAGTGAAAAATTTGTGGTTTTCAAAAATATAAATAATTAAAATTACCACCAGTAATGTTCACAAGTTTTGCTTAAATCCTTCAGTTTACTCTTTAGTATACCTGAAATCAGTAATTTGTTAAGTTTTGATTGCAGCACAGCTAACAGTGGTTTAAAGAAGAGGTAGAGAACTAATATTTTTAAAACCAAAAATTTCCACCAAAATCATTGTTTGGTGAATGCTTAAGACTGTAGACACTCTTTTACATCTTTAAAAGATACCATTCAAAACATTTTTTGAGAAATGCATAAATAGCTTTTACAATCTTTCTATTCAAAATTAAAGTTAATGCCGGGCAATCAGTAACTTCAGATTATAAATATCTATGCTGGTGTTATTAAAATATAAACAGCTATATTTTCTTTTTCTATTTAATTCTGAGGATGGGAAGTTTTTCTTGGCAGCTTGGCTCTTTCTGGAGGCACCTAAATTCTTCTGAGAGTAGCTTGCAGTTTCCATTTGACACATAGACTGAAATTAATTATAATTTTAGAAGATACAGATTTTGCATTGTGCAACATCTGACCTTTTCAGATTTCGACATATTGCCTGCCATGTTTAGAACTCTGCTACATTTCATTAACAAAAATAGATGTTCAGCTTTTACGTTTGAGATGCCCTGTTTCTAATTTGTACTCTCATTTCAGATGGCCACTCTCTTACTGGCAGAAGCAATAAAAACACAAAGTTATTTTGTGTATTCATTACATCTAAGATGCCTTCAACATGGGAATTAGCGTATCACTGTGATTAATTATTACAGTAATAGAAATATTTCACATAGTGAATTTTGATGTCATAAGATTCCAGACTGCAATGTGCAACTGTGCTAATGTAGTGATATCCCAAATAAGCATCAGTAGCTGTTTTAACACACTGAATGTACCTTTAACTAGATATTATTGTATCATCTTCATCTTTCTACTTTTTTAATCTTGACTTCCTTTTGTTTCTACAGTTTTCCTGAACAGGTTATAAGTTTATTCCAACTGAATATTTAATATATCAGCTGCTAAATTCCTAGAGGCTTCCCCAGCATTACTGGCCCTTTTATATTACATATTTCACAGGCTGTAGAACTTAATAATACCTATTGTTCTTGAGTGAGATGAGTGCATCACAGATGGCTTATGTATCTGCAGCAAACATTTATCTCAGACTGCTCATAGTTAGACTGTTTTGTACTGAAAAAAGACTTGTACAATGGAGGAAAGCGTGCCTGACAATACCAAAGTATCACTTAGATTCTTTCATACTGGAGTTTGGTGGATTTCTCTGAAAATAGATTTTATGGGATGAGTGATATTTTTATTCTACAAAAATGTCTTGCAGAATGTAACTGAAGTTTACAGTCATTTTCTTCCAACATTTTCCACAATTATGTGTTAGATATAACCCCTTAGTGAAATTGTAAGAGATAGTTTAATAGGGAAAAGTGAGGAGGTGTTCCTTAGAGCTGCCAGAATTTTTTTTTTTATTTCTGCAGAATTTTACATTTCAATCTATGAGTAGGTTTACACAGTTTAAATTATGAGTATGTGCTTGCCAAAACATGATGGTGTGGTTTCTACAGATATGGATTTTGACACTGATAGCATTTTGCAGTGTCAAAGATGAGAAGCTATAACATCAAAATAAATTCTCTGAACATGTATCCCACCACACAATTAACGCTCTGACCTTCTCGACTTACAGTTATTGCATATTAATGAGTTAAGAAAAACCCAAACACCACAATGACCAGAAAAAGCAAACCAAAACCAAAAAACCTGAAAACAACACAAAACAATGAAAAGCTCCTAAACCACAAAACTTTGCTTATATCTTTTTTCAGTTGATAAACTTAAGGGTTCTTTAGCAAAAATCTTATTTAAGTGAATCAGAGTTTTGTCTAAGTAGAACCAATATAAGGCAGAACAGTTAAATTACCTCCTTAAAAGTAGATAACAAAATGAAAAGTGAAACTCAATTGTACTGAGTGTTGGATCATATTCATATTTAGGAGCTACATATATTGTTCTACAGTATTAATAATTATAAATTTTATGTAAGAAAGGAACTATATTACTGTTCCATTAAAAATCAAAATTTTGAAAATCAGTTTTTTGTCTAAAAACCAGTACAATTGTACATGTAAAGAACCTTAAAATTATCATTATTGAACTCTTACCAAATCAAATTATATTTTTTTTCTGGTGAGGGAAGTACATTAATCTTTACCAGACCAGTCTAGGTATTCAATGATTTTTATTTTAAATCATAATTTAAAATAAATCATGACACTTATGTATTTCCTTGATATGAATCTGTGAGACAATGTTTTCTCTGGAGAATAGTGACTTATCCTGTACAGGCTTAAAAAGTTTGCACTTCTACTCAGAACTACTAAAATTACACATCTATATTTACTGAGTTAAAACTTACTTTAATTTCTTTCATTATGATAAATACTCTCACAGAAACACATAGAATTCCAGCTTTCACACGGTTATTGGAAAGCAAAACCAGACTGAAACTTTTTTTTTTTTTTCTTTTTTTGCATGTAATACTCATTAGTCTATAGGACATCAAAACTTCTAGAGGCATAAAGAGATGGAAGCCTTTAATTAGGAAGACCAAGAGCTCCACCACTGGAAATTTTGCTAACTTTTTATTATGACTGAAATTTTCATAGTTCCTCTGTGACCTGTTAAAGGTATGACTCTAATTTCAGAGATTAAGTAAGTACTTTCAGAAGATGATTTCAGACAGAGATGGAAATAAATGAACTTATTGACTGTGATGTAGGAGAAGAAAAGCTGTGCCGTAAAGACTTACAGAAAAAATATACTACATTAAGTTTTAAAGAATTTTCTGTATTGGTCTGCCATTCAGAACTAAGCAAATTCTATCTCTAATAATTCACTTCATTAAAGTGCATCTGTTCTGAGATTCAAGCATAATTTAGATTTAATCAAGTCCCCCCACAGTTAATTAATGTTAAGACACTGGAGCATAGAAACCAAGTCTCAGTCTTCTCAAAGTGACCAAGTGACATTGCTGGTGACACAGGTTCAGTCTTGAACTTGCTCTCCAAACAATATGTCTTGAACTCTTTTCAAATGGGGCAGCACGTGGATAAGGGAAATGCCAGTGCAGGCAGGTAGGTACTGTTGGGGGCTGAGAAATAGATTTGCATTTACTTTACCAGGTTAGAGCCTGCAGAGAAATGGCTTTGTCTAAATGTGTGTATAAAAAATATTATACAAGCAGAAAATCTCCTCTGACTTTATTTTATCAGAAAACATTAAAATCTTTTGTTCTCCTTGAAAGGCTGCCTTGTTTGCAGATCCCAAGTAGATGGATATGCCCTGTAGCCTGAATTAGATATCTGGAAATATATTAGAAATTACTTTCAACCTCATTCCTGTGAAATGTGGTGTGCTAGTTTTTAGGTACAGACTCTTCAGAATTCTTGTATCTCAAATGAGACTTTGAAGTCCTTGTAACTTACGATAATGTTATTCATTCCTACCAGTGGTCATCATCTAAATCTTAGCATCATCTATTATAACTCTTAAATACTTTATTGACATTTATGAAATCACTGCTTCCAGAAGAAACACACACACACACACATTAAATACAATATTTAAAGACCTTTTCATGGCTAGCCTTCTGACTTGTTCATTTTCACAGAACAGCTACCTCAAAAAAAAAATAATCAAGGTCAGAAACTGACAATTCATCTTATCTGATTTAAACTGTTGGAAAACTAGAAAACAAAATAAAATAATCAGAAAATCTATTCAAATTAAGGAGGGTTTGTTCAAGGCCTTGACATGGAATGATGGTCTCACAGATCCATTCTTATCACACTGCACTACTGCATAGAGTACAGCTAAGCATTTGGTTATTCCAGACTCTCATGAATCCTCCTGAAGCAGCTATTTTGATTAATGATGAATAGGAAAATAGCTTCTCCACCATGCTTTGCTGCGGTCTCTGGGTCCTCAAGGTGCAGTGACCTCCCTGGCAGCAATGCCTGTGACAAGGCCCCGTGCACAGGGCACACAGGAGCTCTCAGCTGGGGGAGAGGGATTTCAGCTCCTTGGGAGAAGATGGCAAGGCAGCTTCATTGTGGAGGGAGGGCTTAGGCAACGCCGGGAGAGATGACACGAGGTGAGTTCCTCTTCTCCTCAGTCCTCCTTTTTGAAGGCTCCAGGGTCCAAACGAATCCAGAGGCTCTGGGGAGCTCAGTTTTATTTGTATTGCTGAGGGCGGGTATATGAACTGGGACCAATAGGAACTAGACACAACCTAGCTGACATTGGTAACAGCAAACTGGGAAAGAACAATTTGCATTGGGAGAGCAAAGGCTCACGGGATAATTGCTTTTCTCACCCAACCTAGGGTGGGTGTCTCTCAAGGAGACTTCCCTGGGGTGAGGTTAGCTATGTTGTGACAGCCTGTAGGCTCCAGGACTTCCCATGGCGGAGAGGACTTATAAATAACTCTAGTTCCATGAGAACCCTGTCATTTGGATTAATTGTAAGAGTTACCACAGTGTTTTGTACTAATAACTCTGCAACTACATTAATAATTCAGTTTGTAGCAGTGGCACAAGATTTTAGCAAGCCCATTAGCTATGCCCTGTTGCGACACCGCATTTCAGTTCAGTAGAAGTTTTAGTGTGCTCTAGCTAAAGAAAGAAGAAATTAAATGAGAAATTTGTCTTTACCAAATGGTTTTTATCACTCTACTCATTTTGGCTGGGGTAAGGGATAAATTTCCTCCTAAGTAGCTGGTGTGGGGCTGTGTTTTGGATTTGTGCTGCCAAGTGGTGATATCAGAGAAGTTTTCTTTACTGCTGAGCAGGGCTTACACAGATTCAAGGCCTTTTCTGCTTCTTACCCCACCTCAATAGTAAGGAAACTAGGGCTGCAGGAGTTGGGAAAGGGAAGAGTTTTTTCACAATTATCCTTTTAATTCACAGCAGGGAGTGAGTGAGTGAGTGAGTGAGTGAGTGAGTGAGTGAGTGGTGCTTGCTGGCATGACACACATCAGTCTTTCTTTTGACTGTATCAACAGCAGTGAGTGGACTGCAGTAGGCAGCAATGGATTGTGGATTGGCACTTTTAGGTGCAGATTGCCAGTAGGTGTTGCCTGTTTTGCTTGCTGTTGACCAGGCACTTTTGGAAGCTAATGGAAATGTGAACTTAACTGGGCATGTGCATGAATATAGCAATAACAAAGGGTATTTAACAGTTTTTCTTAAAAATATAATCACAGGCTTATACTGTACGTTTCTATGACCTAATTGTAATAATTTTATCTATTACATTTGGAAGTAATAAAGATAACTAAAACTAACTAACTAACAGTAGGTAATTATCCACCTTCTAGAGACATTATAAATTAATGAAACAGTTTATTTCATACAAATAGGGAGCTAAGACTACCTACCTACTCTAAATCAATGCAATAGCCAATATTCAATTATTTTGATTAGAATCACAGCACCATTCAGGAACTTCTTAACTTTACGGTGAAAGGCTAAAGTTAATAAAAAAAAGAAGAACTTGGACTGTATGGATATGTTAATTTTCATACACTAAGAGAATTATGTCTTCCTGTAATACAGGAACAGTAGTTTGCTTTGACTAACTTTTCTACCTGCTTTTTAGATGGAAAAAAATCTCTTCAAAATATTGTTTTCATTTCTTACCAACACATAATCTAGGACTATTACAGGTAACTGCATTACAAGTTGGAGTTTTGTTTGTTAGGGAAGTTGTTAACAGGATCAATGGTAACAGAATGTCATAAGAATTAATACAAGCTTGTGAACAATTTAAGGGAGTCATTAATGCTCTTTGTTAATCCAGTGGGAAATTTCCTGGTTCAAATAGTAAAAAAGGATAACATGGATTATAACATAGAAAATATTCTCTCTACTGTCTGATTGTTTGCTGTCACATGCAAATAATCATGAATCTACTAATTGCTAATCAGCCCCCATGCTGTTTTAATAAATTCATCTACTAAGGTTGTTCTGTCAATATTTAATTAATGCAGTTTAATATAATGACTGTTCCTGTTAACATCTGTTCATAGCAAAAATAGGATTCAGACATTTAGCAACACAGCATTGCTTTTCTTCACAGGCAATGGGTGTTTAAACAGTGTTTTCCTTTACATAGCAAATATTATCTAAGACATCCAACAGTTTATGACACCATCCATTTTTAATGTAGCAGCAGCTTATATAGCAGCCTTGAAGCTGCACCATTTTGAGTACTACAAGCACACTTTTGAATCATTGACTTAGATGTTATGTTTATCACAAAACTTGTTACAAGTTACATAACAAAATTATATAACAAAGAACAAGCTATTCTCTGGCATAATGCAACTGCCTGGAAATGTGTGGCCATTTTTCAAAGTGCTTGCCCTTTTGTCATGTGGTGAACCCTCAGTTTAAATGGTAAAATAAAGCCAAATAAAAGTAAAACTTCTGTGGTGTTTTACTAACTGAAATTGACTTTCATAGAATATTTATTTATTTATTTATTTAAAATTCACTTTATGTCTGTTACAGTGTAATTATGCAATGTTTCAGGCTATATATACATTTGTATATTGACCACTTAAGTTCTCTTACTATATGTAAGATCCTTGGGATTTTATTCATTGTAATGTAAATCGGCTGGCAAACCGTCAAGTAAAAAGTATGAGATTTACTTCATTTAAAGCATATAAATGCAATTAATAACACTTTATTCGCTCAAAAGATGAGTGACTACAGGAAATCTTAAGGAATGATCATGATTTAGTTTTATTAAAGGTTTAACAATTGGAGAGATCATGATATCTAGCACATTAAACAGTTATTTTTACTCTGCTAATAGGACTTGACCCTTCTCTTTCCACATGCAGTTTCTATAAACTTTGTCTTCTTTTTTATTTCTAATTTTTAAAATAATTTCATTCAATATACTTCACATTAATAATGGGGTTTTATTTTGTTTTTACTATAAAGTTGCTTGTTTTTTCAGAACTGAATCATAGTGCAAAAATCACAGCAGAAATTCCAGCTTGCTTGACTTGGAGACAGGGTAGAAAAAATGCACAGAAAAACTTCTTTAAATTGTTGTTCAGACAGCCATCTGTGGAAAATTTAGACAGGCAGAAAAAAAAAAAATTGTTACAGTTTCATAGGGGGCAGGGTTGTTTGTGTTTTGTTCTGTTTTGGTTTTACCCTAAAGCAAATACAGTATAAAAAGTAATGAACTGACAAGAGTGGTAGTGAGGGAAAGGGTAAATGGGAATATAGTCCTGCTGCCAAAAGCGTCAAGTTACACAACTGCCTGTTACCCTTATCATATGTATGCAAAATAAATACTTTTCTGTTATATTATGTAAAAAATGCTGTGTCACTCTTGAAAAGGTGAATGGCAAGCCCAGTTAGGCTCTGAAGAATCTACTAAACCAAATACATAAATAAAAGGATCATATGTTGAGAAAGCCTTATGGGAGACAAAATGCCTTATCTACTACTTTTAACTGAATCAATTGAGTTAAAAACAAACAAACAAATAAAAAAAGAAAAAAAAACCACACACAAAAAAAAAAAAAAAAAAAAAAACCACACAAAAAAAAAAAAAAAAAAAAAAACCACACAAAAAAAAAAAAAAAAAAAAAGAAAAAAAGAAAAAAAAACACCCCACAACGAGTTAGAAATGCTATGAAGTCCTCCGAAACACAGAAGGAGGGATGATTGGATGATGTGTCCTTGGAAATCTGAGCCCCCTGGGACTCAAGTAGCAGTTTCCCTCAAAGCTGGCTAAGTCACTGGACCAAGTAAAGAAGCACTGTAGGTCTTTACTATTGCTTGGTTAGTCACTCTAATTTTATATTAAGAAGTTAATTAAATACTGGAATAGACTTCTGTAAATTTAGCTTGTGCTATGAGTGATAACAGAGGTTAAACTGGAGAAAATAATACACAGCATTTGCTCAAAACAAAGCCCACTTTGGAGAAGATTAAGAAGGACTGCATCCTGTGGGAAGGAACCTGTGCTTCAGCAATAAATAGTGTAAGAAGAAAAGAGCAGCAGAGAGGGATTCCTAACACCTGATTGCAACCTCCACTGCTTAGAGCAGGGGGATGGAGGGTAGAGGAGCCATGAATTAAGGACTAAAATTGAGTCTGGGAAAAGTGTGAGTCTGTGTGAGGCAGTTTTAGTTCTTTCACTATTTCTCACCAACTTTCATTATTATTTTTTTAACAAATTAGATTAATTTCCTCAAGTCAAGTAATTTCTCACTAGTGACTGTAAATGGTAAGCAGTCTCCCTTATCTCAATCCATGAGGGTGTTCATCTCACCTTCTCTCTCTGCCCTGTTGAAGAGCAGGACTGAGAGAGTGGGTGGATAGTGTCTGGTCATTAGCCAAGGTCAGTCCTCCACATGAACAAATAATCAAACAACTTAAAACTTGCAAGCTATAATAAGAGGTGATGTGAATCACATTGTCTCCAAACTTGACTGTATGGGCTCAGGATTGTGCTCAAGGATGTCTGGAAGTGGACCAGCTCTTCCTATCAAGCAGTCTTTTACTCAACACCATTGCATACTTCATATAGCAGCTACTCATGATATCCAGTCTATCATTTAGATATTGCATTCTGGAGTGCGGGACACTTATTCATCCAAAAGCTATGTGAAGTAAAGATAAATTAGAGTGTAGTCCAAAGATTACCAGTTCTCAGGTAGTATTTAATTTTCACACAACTTGATTTTAAAATGTCTAAGCCCATATTCCTAATCTTACACTTAACTCCTTTTCTCATTCGTAGTGTCTCAGTGAAAAACTACTGCCCAGTGCTAGAGAGGACCTGGAATCAAATTTCCCAACCTATACTACCTAAATTGCTCTTTCTAATAAACTTCAAGCATGTTTCCATCTTACCAAGCTGTTTGCCAATTTGTCAGTTTTCCAGTTTGCCAATTGGTTTATTTGTCAGGTTTTGTTTCTCAATTTGATCATTTGTCAATTTGTTAATTGCTTGCCACTTTCACAGTTCTTATCCAGTTGAATTCACGTCTTCATTCCAGTGATTGCAATGGAAAAAAAGCACAGATACTCAGTCCAGCCCAGTACCTTAGAGTTCTGTTTAGAGGGGCATGATATTGATGTGTAATATTTTAAAAACCTCATGTTGTATGAATTTGTAAATATTTTAAACAATAAATTTTAATTTTTACTCTATGTGAAGTTACACAAATACATCACACAAGCAATTATTAAATCTATGGCTTCTATATATTTGCATTTCATAATATGATATGCTTTGGCCAGCCTCCTGTATACCTCTATGGAAACTGAACTGAATTATGTTAAAAAAACCCCACCAAAATCCAGAAACAAAATAACACACTCATGACTGTAGTTATAAGATAGAATACCAACTTGCCAGGAAATTTTAGTTTTCAATTAAAGATCTGCTTTGATGTTCAGGAGTAGTAACAACAGCACAAATATTCAAAACAGAACAAGAAAGCATAGTGGAGAAGCAAAAACATTCCCTGAACATAGCTGTCTAGTACTATAGATTCCAAAGGGCTCTTTTCTTCATTTTAAGGATCAACATTCACATCTCCCAACTCTTAAAAATGTGCTTGTGAGTTGCTCTGTTGTTGTGGCATTATCAAGTTAGTCTGCTGAAGGCAGTTTCTTTGCAGAAAACAATTTAAGATATATTGGACTTGAAAAAGTGAGTTTTGCTCTATAGTGTACTAGTTATAGCCCTTGCTGTGAAAAACAGAGATCATGGGCTGAGATCTGTACTCCCAGTACTTGTTGTTCTTAAAAAAAAAAAGTAAAATCCAATAATGTTTAAGTACTGTAGTGACATGTGTTTTTTAGTTTTTTCTTGTTATTACTCTTTCCTTCATGTAGTGTCAATTTATCTGAACACAGCTGTTACTCAAACTGTCTTAGCAGAGAAACTGTTCTTCATCTCATCTCAACATGACGATCAATTTGATGGCTTAGGACATTGAAACTGAGAAGCAAGATGGTTAACTTTGTTGTACTTTAATTTCTGCCTTCTGATGTCATGGCATGCAACATAGACATGAATGGCACTGTTAGTCGTGGATGAAACAGACAATCATAGCTTGACACTCCCCTAGATGCCTGTTTATAAGATCAAAACACCAATAAAAAAAGGGAATTAAGTAACTATATGAGGGAGACCTTGATGTAATTTACTAATTTTTAATGAATGACTCAAGGTTTATTAGTTATATGACGATTGATCACCGTGTAAAAAATTCTGAAAAAATTAATTTTGTACCCTGCAAGTAGAATGACTGTGACAATCTTCAAATGTTTGGTCTGAGAGAAACTGCAGAATATGGCTAATCACCTTCTATTTCATCCCTCTGAATATATTATATGTAATTATACTATATTGTATGGGAACAAGGAATTGATCATTGTAAATACACCAGGTTATACCTTAATTTATGAGTTCTTGTTTCCTGTCCAATAATACATCTCTTTCTTGAATTTCTACAATGGAGATTTTCTTAATTTTGGACCAACTTTCCAGAAAAATATGGTATTTCTTCTCATATTTGTAGAAACTTGATACTGTATTATTTTTGTAGGTGATTGATTTTTCATTCCAGAATGCATTTGACATATTTAAAGAAGTACAGTTGTACATATTGAGCCATCAGATTACTTGTATCATGTTTATATTCAATTCATTGCCTCTGCTCCCTTCCCTGGTGTTTATTGTATGTGCAATTTATTTTCCCTTTTTAACCTTACAGTTTCAACTTAATTTCCAGTAATCATCAATGAGAAAAACACAGCAATATTAGGAAGTGAAATGGAACCTGTCAAAAGAGACATGTTTTTCAGACAGTTAATTACTCTATTTTATGAAGATGTGGAGAAATTGTCCAATCTGTCATTTGGCAGTCAAATAGAAATATTCCAGTTCCTCAAAAAGACATCAAAAAGTAATCCATTGAGAAAAAAGATTCTCATAATCTCCTTTAGAATTCAGAAAAATTCAGTATGAATTTCAGAAAAATATTTAATAGCATATAGGTTAACAGTTTACTCATAAAGTTTTTCTTCTAGTATTTTACAAAGAAAATCATAATTTTATCCAACTATCAGAAAGGAAGGTTGAGGCTAAATGATGATCAGTGATTCATTAAACATCAGTTACCTAGTAGCTGGTAACAGAATGCAAATCCATTTTGTTACCATTTAGCAGCTCATCAATGTAACCATTAGTTTCAGGTATCTATTTTAGTAAAGACAATCAAAATCCATGTGTCCACAATTCCCTGAATATCACATATGGTCTTGAAAAACAGACTAGATAGGAAGAAGAACAAAGATTTTTACCTTTTTTTAACTGAGAAATTAAAGCTAAATTTATAATATTGAAAAAGCTCAGGTACAGTTGAAACTGGCCAGTGTTGTGTCAGAAAACAAAAGGCTTTATAAAGAATGTTAAAATCAAGAGGGAGTCTAAGGAAAATATTGGACTGATACCAAGTGGTATCAATTTCTTCTGGCTGTAGCACCAAACCTGTGCCTTGATGATGGCCTAAGGCATATGGTTTAGGTTTAGGTAGGTCTTCAAGAGCAGAGTTGGGAGATGGGCTCAAGGATCCTTGAGGGTCCATTCCAGCTTGATGTATTCCATTATTCTATGAGTCCAGGACAATGGAAACTGTGGCTTCCCATTTGTGGGCATGAAAATACCAAGGGACCTGTTGTATGTTCATAAGTCTGTATGGCCTGATGGTGATTCATCCCAAAGTACTTGGAGAGTTAGCAATGTTACAGTAGGAACATCCTTTATCTATCAAAAGTCATAGTGCTCTGGGAAAGTGCCTGCTGACTAGAAGCTTGCCAATATTCTTTCAATTTAAAAGAAATCATAAGGGACCCAGAAAACTATAAACTGTTTGTTTAACTTCGGTACCTAGAAAAATTATGGAGTAGTTCATACTGGGTGCTATTGAGAGAAATTAAAAAAAGAATTCAATCATTAGGCACAGTCAACATTGATTCACAAAGGGAAAATCCTGTTTAATTAATCAGATAACCTTCAATGTCAGGTCATCTCCCTAGAAATGAAGGGAAGAAAGCAGATGTAGCTGTTGCCATGACTTTTTCCTAGCTAGCTGAGTGTTTCATATTAAATAGAAGGTTTGTACCTTCTCAAGCTCTTTTCATGTAAACATCAGCTATGTTCTATAAACATACAATTTGTTTTCACATTCCATGCTGGTACAAACAAGACTGTGTGACAGTTCCCTGGACCAGTGTGGTTGAGAGGTGGGAATACCACCCTCTAATCCATGGTCACTTTGTTACAGGTATATTATAGAGATAATAAACAAGGGGAGGAGTCTTCTGGTCTCCTGCCCTGCTGCTCTGAACCCAGATGTGCTGTCTCCTGACTGTCCTTATCTAGCAAGGCTCACGGTAATATGTAGCTTTACTGGAATTATTAAAGCTTTTGATATTGACCCTCACAGTATCCTTCCAGACAATTTGTCCTGCTGTGAGGTGAATGTGTGCACAGTGCACTGGCTGAAGAACTGGCTGAATGGTAGGGTTGAAAGGGTTGTGGTGATTTGCATGAAAGAGTTGAATGCATAACTAGCATGTTCCTTGAGAATATTAAACTGGGAGATGCTGTTGACTCTTTTGAGGGACAAGATGCCTTGCAAAGGGACCTAGAGATATTGGATCATTGAGCAATTTTCAGTGCCCTGAAATTTAACAGGAACAAATGCTAAATTCTGCACCTGGGATGAAGTATGGTCAGCCAAAAGTTTAGACTGGGGGAAAAGTGGCTGGGGAACAGCCCAGCAGAAAGGGTTCAAGGGGTCCTAGCTGGCAGCAGCTCAGTAGGAGCCAGCAGTGTCCTTTGGCATCCAGGAGATCAAATCCCATCCTGGGGTGCATCAAACCCAGCATCAGCAGCTGGTCAAGAGAGGTGATTATCCCCCTGTATTCAGTGTTGGTGCAGCATCACCTTGAGCATGGTGTGCAGCTCTGGGCCTCAGTTTAGGAAGGATGTGAAGGTACTTGAATGTATCCAGAGGAGAGCAACAAAGCTGGCCACAGGGCTGGAGGGCACGTCCTGTGAGAAGCAGCTGAGGACTCTGGGTTAAACTAGTTTGGAGAAAAGTAGAAAAGAAGAGCAACCCTGCTCACCACAGCTTCCTGAGAAGGCAAAGGAGAGGGAGAAGAACTGTTCTTATGTCTGGTAACCAGTGATAGGATGCTTGGGAACAGTTAAAAGCTGCAACAGGGGGGGGTTTAGTCTGAACATTAGGAAGTATTTCTTTACCAAGAGAGTGATCAAACAGCAAAACTGCTTTCCTAGAGTATATACCCCATTCCTCTCAGTGTTTAAGAGTGATTTGGACAGTACTCTTAATAATACACTTTAACTTTTGGTCAGGCAGTTGGAATGGATAACTACTGTAACCCCTTCTAACTAGAACTATTCCATTTAATTCCATTTAATTCCATTTAATCCCATTCTTAATTGAAAAATAAAGCCATGGAAAAAATTTGACTGGATTAAAGGTACTTGCTGTAAAGTTAATGCAGCACTGTTGTAGATATGTCTTGTGATGTATCATCTTATTACCTCTGTTCTCCTTAGGACTCCTGTCTCCACAGTATCACAGTGTATTTCCCAGATCTATTCAATAATTCACATTCTCCCCAATGTCCACTGCCTGGTCTCCTCCCACTGACCCTCTTCCTTATTTTCTCCATAACATTGAAAGCCTACCCTGGAGAAGGAATTTTTGATTTCCCCAGAAGAGTTTATACAGCATTATCAGAGAATGTGTTACTGTTTCATAAAATTTAATAAATTAAATTTCATATATAGGCACTGTCACCACTTTTGACAGAGAAAACTGAAACACCAAAGGCCTAAGATTAAAAAAATCTTGTTTGAATACCTATGACCTTATTTTTCATATTATTTACAATAATGATCTTCATATATTCACAGTATAGCAAATCAGCTTTAATTACATCTCTGAACAGCCAATATTTCTCTTACTGAGGAGCAATATGTTCTGCCTATAATGAGAATGCACCTTTAGAAATTATTGTTGAAGTGATTTATCAAATACAGTGAAAATCAATAGCAGAGGCATAGACAGAATCTAGTTTCCATAAAAACATTCAGTTTCTGCAAATATAACATCAACCTCCTTGTACTTCAGCTTTTGCAATAAACAAACCATGACACTGTATAGACAACAGTACCCCCTGTGCTTTTGCCAGACTCCTCCTCTATTGTGAGACTCCTTTCAGGTCTTGCTTCCCTTCACCCTTTGTCTCCATGATCACCCATTCTCTGTGGACTATCTGCCATGAGACCTCAGCCTCTCAAAACTGTTTGTTTTTAACCACATCTACTTTGTCCTTTTGTGCTTCATGTCTTACCCACAACAATACTTCTAGGATTTTTTATTAATATTCTAATTTACTGACCAATTCTCAGGCCAAATTAACTGTGGCTTGAGCCAGTAAGATTTACAAAAATCAGGATTTAGATGGCATTTAAGTGCCTGATTCAAATTCTGAAAGCTCCAGTCTAAAACTTTGAGATTTGCTTAAATACAAAGGAATTTGGTTATTTTACTTTCCTGTTTTTCTGGGACATATCTTGTGCTATGGGTGATAGTAAAAGAGTTACACAACAACAAGCAGGGAAGTTGCTGGAACTTTTCTTGTACTGAAGAGTGCTGAATAATGTTATGTTGGTACTAACACAAAAGTGAAAACAAAATTTCAAAGGAATTATCTGTACTACATGAAAACCATACGAACACACATATGTACACAAATGTGCACATAAAATTGCAGTTCAAAATTCCCTTTTAAGTCAGGATGCTACCAAATGTTGCTGGTACGCCCATGACCACATCCCAGCAGGACTACTGATTAAAGTATATATGCATGTCAGGGAAATGATGTAGTCAATTAGCAAATTGAGCAATGTGTAACAATGTAATTATATAAGAAGGAAATTAGTCAAATTCAGATTTTGGAACCTGGACAGTTATTACATCTCTTGGCTGAAGTTTGACTGGTAGTATGAAATTTTACTCCATTCTGCTAATTGCCATACGGTTTGAAGTCAGGAAAACCAAGTGACTATTCTTATCATGTTGTAGCTGAAATGAAGTATTTATATTTATGGGAGGGTTAGACCTTGGTAGAAAAATAACCTAAAAACCATTCACTCTAATATTAATAAAAATATAACTGTCAATGTCTTGACAGTATAGTGGAACTTGAGCTTAGGACTAATTTGAAGCCAGAAGATAAACTGTCTTCTACCAATATCCCCAAGGACTTCACACAACATTTATTACCACAGTGTAGGCTCCAGCTCCTGAGAGTCTGTGAGAATGGGCCTCGGGCTGTTTCAGAGATCTGTTTCCATTACTGTCTTTCATCTATTAGGTTACATTTTCAGGATATTAAGTAAATTAAAACCAATGTACAGGCAACTTTATTACTTATGTTCTCCATCAGTAATGAAAAAAACTTTTTCACCTCATTCTGGTTTATTCTTCCAAGATCAGTTAGGAAATTAGGTGAAGAGGGTGTTTTGACCTTCTCTACTCTTGAATCTGTCTGGCCTGCCCTCAAGGTTTTAAGTTCATGATTACTTAAGGATTACTGTTGAAATATCCTTTATGATCTGTGTTTGTTACTTAGAAAATGTGTCTAGTTTCAAAGTGGTAATTGATGACATATGAAACTGCCATTAGTATCTGTGACTTTTACTCTTCTCAGTTAATACCTAAATAGCAAATAAGTAAAGGACTTCTGTGCTCATAGGGCCAGGTGCAATACTTGGCTATTTGCCTTTCAGCTTTAGACTTTTATTGAAGAAGGTAGCACATATTTATTGTTCATTTGGTTAATCTATAGACTTCAAGATATTTTTCTAGCCCTCCATAAAATTATGAGTCAAAATTGTTTGTCAGACATCAATTTATAAGAATAAAAATTTTCAGAAATAAAAATGAAATAATAAAATTTTAAAAATCTAGAAGAGAAAAAATACAATTAACTTAGCAAAGATTTTGAGGTGGGCTTGAAGTCTGATGTTTCACACACAATCACAGTAGAATTTATGGTAACAAATTAGCACGGGGTGACTCTTTCTAGGAGAAGAGTGAATTATTTTTGAATTTTCAGGAGAGAACTGTTATGGTTTAACCCCAGCCAGCAGGTTAGCACCATGCAGCTGCTCATCACTCACTCCTCCAAACCACCCCGTGTGGGTGAAAACCAGAGAGAAAGATAAGCCTAATGGGTTGAGATAAGAAAAACTTAAGAATCTAAACAAAATATAATAATAATAATATTAAAAATAGTATAAGGAGAGAGAGATAGTAACAGAACCCAAAACAAACAAGGGATGGACAATAAACTTTCTCACCAACTCCTGACTGAGAACCAGCTTATCCTTGAATACCACTGGTCCCTGCTGCACAGCTCCCCAGTTTATATACTAGACATGACATCCTATAACATAGAATATCCCTTTATTCAGTTTGGGGCAGCTCTCTTGGCTGCACTCCCTCACAGCATTTTGTGTTCACTGACAGAGCTGTTCATGCTCACTGACAGAGCATGAAACACTGAACAAGCCCTTAAGACCAGCACTGCTTAGCAAACACCAAAACATTGCTGCATTATCAACATTATCCTCATGCTAAATCCAAACTGCAACACTATACCAGATATTAAGAAGAAAATGAACTCTGTCCCAGGTCAACCAAGACAACAATGATAGTACTCACTGAGATGGAAGAAAAAACCCTGCATCTCATCCTTCTTTTTGTGTCAGGTTTCATGGAATGTGTTCCTTGAAATATGGAGTTAACAATGCAGTCAAGATCTGTTAAACCTGTAACAAAGAAAATGTATATCTCCAAATGCAATTGCAGGACACCTGTGTTGATAATACTATAGGTAAACACATTTTTGCAAGCAGTGTCAAATATTTAGTTAAAATTGGGCACATAACATGCATTTAAAGGAAAAGTGATGGGGAAAAGAAAGACCTAGCACTGAAATACTGTAGTTATCTTGCATTTAGAAATCACAGTGCTATAGGGAAAGCAAAGTAAGAAAGCAAATGCATCTTGATTAGAAATAAAATGGATAGGGTCATGTAATGAAAGCTAAGACTTATTTTATTTTGGCTAGTGCCAGTTGGTTAAATTCAGGGTTTCTTTTAATGGGTTACATACTGCCTTTAGCTAATTTGAATTACATTGAGGCAATAAGGTCTTTACTGGGACATATAAGCTATAAAGTCAGCAAGAGTTCCACAGTGGCAGCTGGTTCTACTGACTTTTGAATCTTGCTCTAGAAATATACAGCTCTTTGAAAGCTTTGGTGTTTTCCTGTAACCACAGTCTTGCTTATATTAAAAAAATACTGTTTTTCTGATATTCTACATCTGAAATATAGTTTATATCAACTCCAAAATTACATATTAAAAGGAATGTTGTCACTGTAAATTTTAAAAATGTGTACAGTCTTTTACAAAAATTTCTTAAAAATTTTCCTTCATGTGAAATATTTGTTCGTTCCACGGAAGCTGTATTTTATGAAGTATCTCTGAGTGCTCTTGGTTAAACAACAGCCTGGCTTTACCTTTTTCCCCCAACAAAAAGCAGTTAATCACCAGATTACTGCACTGCTTCAGTGATAAGTTAAAGCCAGAAGTGGCATTTCCCTCTCTACCCAGTGCTCATGAGACCCTCTGCATTCACCTGCTGCATCCAGGTTGGGGGTCCTTAGCACAAGAAAGGCATGGACCTGTGAGAGTGGGTCCAGAGGAGGCCACAGAGATGATCAGAGGACTGCAGCAGGTCTCCTATGAAGATAAACTTGAGAGAGGTGGAGTTGTCCAGCTTGGAGAAGAGAAGGCTCCGGGGAGTTCTCATTGTGGCTATCCAGCAACTAAAAATGGCTTATAAAAAGGAGGGATACAGAATTTTTGCCCAGATAGATAGGATAGGGATAGGATAAGCAGGAACAGTTTTAAACTAAAAGAGGAAAGATTTAGATAAGATTTTAGGAAAACATTCTTTGCTATGAGTGGGGTGAGGCACTGGAATGGGTTGCTCAGAGAAGTTGTGGATTCCCCATCCCTGGGAGAGTTTCAGGGCAGGCTGGGTGGGGCCCTGAGCAACCTGGTTTAGTGGAAGATGTTTCTGCACTTGGCAACAAGATTAGAAGTACATAATCTTTAAGATCCCTTCTGACCCCAGACTTTCTATGATTCTATGACCCATATTGCACAGTACAACCGCCCAGGATTTCACAGAAAGTCTTATTTAATTGTGGTAAAGTCATATTTAATCCTGTTTTACTTGCCCATTCTGACAAAAAAAAACAAAAAAAACCCAAAACCAACCTAAAACAAACAAACAAAAACAAACAAACAAACAAAAACAAAAAAAAAACCAAACCAAAAGAAAACCAAACCAAAAAAAAACCCCACCAAAACAACAACAACAACAAAAACCCCAACCAACCAAAAAACCCCACAACTGAGACAAAAGATGCTATAAAAAAAGAGATTTTGATTTTAACATAAGCAATCTCTAAACAGCATGTGGCACATCCTGTCACTATCACTGTATTCCATACTGTCATGGCTTTCAGTAAAACAATAATTAGCATTTAGAGGCCAAATTCTCAAAACAGCTGTTTCTCCATCTCTTTAATGTGATAGCAGATTTTTCTTGACTTGCTTTAGTCACTGAAAACTTTATGAAAACTGTTTGTTAGTTCAGAGATAATTTTGTCAACAGCTGTAATGGCAACAAAATTTGGTTACTTAAGGTCTTTTCAGCACTGTGGAATTTAATCTATAATCCAAAATAAATACATATTTTATTTTGAATTAGGAAGCAGAGTAGTTAATTTTAATTCTTTTAAAAATGGAATCAGAAGCTAAATGAAAACAATGGAACAAAAGAAGTGATCCATAACAGTAGTAAAAAAAGAAAAAAATAAAGCTTGTTAAGTTATGCATGAAGAATGGAGATGGATTGTGAACAAAGGCACTGCTTCAGTGGACTTGAGAGGAAGAAGACAAGTTGAAAAATGGTGGAAATAGGCAAATGTCATTTAACAGGTACAGTAGCTTGTAATCCATAGATATCAAAGCAGGAATAAACACAAATGGTTATTTATTTAATGAAACAAAAACCCCAATGCAAAACTGTGTTACAAATGCAAAATTGTGTTACAAATAAAATAAAACTTAGAGTAATTTAAACCAAACCTGCAAGCAATAAAATCAAACACTGGAACCTTTATTGTACCTCAGGGGATTAGGGCAGCTTCTTCATCCACTGCAATAATTTCTTACCTCAGTAAGAAAGAAAAGCAGGTTTTCACGAGCAGTGTAATGTTTTGAATGTCCCAAATCTTTTTGAGAAAGGCAACTAAAATCATGAACTTCATTCAGAAATTATGAATCTACTCCTCATTGGATTAAAAATATAACAATTTCAATATCCTCCAAAAGGGCACATTATGGCACATGTACTTAGCACACTGCAGTGCTCTGAAGACATGCATTTCTACAGTTTCTTGATATGACGCTGCAGTGCACCATATGTACATGTGAATTTAACCCAGAAATTCTAAGTATCACTCAAAATCACAGTATCATGGGATAATTAAGGTTAGAGGGCACTTAGGAGGTCTTTCGTTCAATGTTCTGCAGAGTCAGAGTAAAAAAAATAAGTCAGCTGTCAAAGCAGAGTCAGCTGTAAGATCAGAGCAGGTTGCTCAGGGCTTTATCCAGTGAGGTCTTAAAAACCTCCAGCCATGGAGAGTGAGAGCACAAACTCTCTGGGCAATCTGTTCTACTGCTTGGAGATATGGGAGCATGGCAGATGTGGATGCCAGCCCATAGGGTCACCTCTGATAGTGGATATAATAACCACTGTATGCACACAACTGTGGAAAACTGTTTGGTATATTATTGACCTACTTATCAGTGTAATCCCATAAAAGAAAAAGGAAAGAGAGGAGATGAGTGGGGGAAAAATTGTTGAAGGTATTCTCTATGACACATCTTATTTTACAGAGCAGAAAAGCATAACTCATCAAAATTCTACTCCACGTTTTGTGTTTGGGTTTTTCTAATGGGTTTGACTTGGTGCAAGGCAGGAAAAAGAATGGTAATTGTACAGTTTGAATTCAGAGGACATTTTGCATCAATTATATCATGGTTATATGATGGTTATATGGTTATATATAACCATTATATATGGTTACATGAAAAGCAAAAGAAACATATTGATAATTTGCTATGTAAGTAGAATTTTCTTCTTTCGGGGAATTCTAAAACAACTTTGTTTAGATACATATTTTTTGCTTCACTGTTTATAAGTTTACAAATTACAGTTTGCACAGTATAAATGGTTAACCTAGGGATTCAATTTTTGAATTTTGTTTTGACCCTCAAAACTTAAGCAGTATTAAAGTAATGATAATATTATGGTTTGCATTTCATAATTTATTATAATCTCAGAATAATATAATTTATATTGGTCATACCACATCAGATGATTTAGAGTGGAAGACTTAGTTTTGAATATATTGAATGAGAGAAGCTATATGCCTTCACATAAAAGGACTATGAAAAAGGAGAACATATTTTTACTATATTGCTTTTCTGTCTAGAGGGAGGTCTATATGTCCAATATACATTTTTGGAAACTCTGCTTTTTACTAAATTTATGGGCAAGAGAGAGCAGTACTAACTGTATATCCAGATTTATTTTCTTCAGACCTTACACCACCCAGAGCAAGGAAAATATATGGTTTCTATGCATTAGCAGTGCAATATATGTATTAAAAATATTTCAGTATAAATTAGTAAATGAATTTTGCTGACTTATAAACAATAAGCTGTTTTATTTATTTTGTTGCACTTTTTGTTGCACTAATATTTTTCCTTTCAAGAAATGCAGATTAACGCTGTCTTCATATCAGTTAAGGGTCACCTATCATGCACTAGCATTAGCTGCTATTGTCATTTGTATAGGGTTACCAGGGCTTTGTCATCTTTTTGTTTGCCCCCAGAATAACACAAGTTTTAAAATGAGTGTGTAAGGCCACTTAACAGGTAGTATTATACACAGAAATATACAGCATTATATACACCTACAGAAATACACAGCAAAGCAAACAAAAAAATCTTGTTCAAACGTCATCTAAGCATAAAACACAGCCCAGCTTTTTTGAAGATGTCTTGTTTTGTACAGATGATCTGTGACCATGCAGGTTATGACTGTGATATCCTCAGTGTCTAGGTCCTGTCCAGACTTTGAAGTCTGAGTGAACAAACTGGCTGATTCCTCTCTTAGGCCTCAGGGCTGCTGTGATGAACACCAGTCACATGTAGATTGTGCATGCTATTGAGGAATCCCATTTATATTCCTACATTATAGGTTAGTTTCAAAAGCAATAAACTCAAATTTGACTCTGCACCAAGTTGTATTATAAAATCTCTATCTGGATCCTTACACTGCTGGATTCTGGAGGAAATCTTTATGATATACAAATAAGTATTGATTTTTAAATATAATTATTGGTCTATTAGCTGGATCTTTGAGCTACATTCTCTGTGCTATGCTGACACTGTTCTTTGAGTCAATAACATCTTCAGATCTAAGCAGTCTTTGAGATTGTTTTTGGCTTTTTATCGCTTCAAGTTGTTCTTTATTTTTCTTACCTGAAAAGAAATATATTATATTTTACATGGTGATTGATGAAAGATACAGTTTATTTGTTGAGATTACGTAGCAAACAAGAAGGATTTGTGTTTTCCTGAAACACACTTGCATGTAAAAAGGTATATGCATTATTTTCAACAAGAGTGTGAAACATCTGTTCCCAAGTAATGAGAATTTGAAAGATGATTCTGTTTTTAATTTTTATTTAAGTGATTCACATTCAGAAGAGCTTGGAATAAGCACCAGCTCTCAGACAAACTAATTTATTAAAAGGTGGGCTGAAAGACTAGCACTATTGTTCTCTTCTAGATTACACCAAATTATATTAATTTAATTAAAGCAGGGAACTATGTTTATTGATTAATTTATTCTGTTGTCAGTCAGGAAGATTGAGTAGCTTCTTTAGTTCACAGGCTGAAAGCAGCGTGAGATTATGTACTGAATTAAGAGAGTAAACAAGGTAAATTGCTAATACCTTACTTATGCTGCTTCTTAATAGAGCTAATGCTAAGTATAAGCCAGATTCTTGACTCTCCCTCAAGATTTCATTAGAAAGGCATTTAAATAAAGACAGAAAATGCATTTCTTAATACTTATCACAGTCACTGTTATTCTTCCAGTTATCCTCATGAGTTGCAGAATTTGATTCCTTTCATTTGATTCAAAAACCTTTGAAGTGATTTCTATTTCATCATATAGTCTATTAAGTTGTGAATATCTATTTACATCAATAAATATAAAAGAGATTCTTAAAGGTATCAAAAGAGGTCAGTCATGGCCAAAAGTTGACATAAAGTGCACACAAAGCAAATAGAAATACACATTTCCAGACCAAAATACTGGGACTTGCAAGAAGAGCAGAAGAGGATGAACTCTGATTATATGAAATACAGAAAACTTAAATATAATTTGTGATGATTGATCAGGGTATTTTAACCACTATTACTAGGCCCCTGTTAAATTGTATTGGCACATAATAAAGAAAAAGATCTAAAGTAAACCAATCTGTGCCTAATGGAATGTTTTCCATTAGTGGGGTTAGTGGACCAAGAATGTCACTTCCACTTCCCCTATGTGTGTCCTCAGGTGGCCTAATTTTATGGACCAGAGTTTATGGTGTAGCATTTGAATTTTTTTTTCCTGCTTCAAATAAACATTATGAAAACTTTTGAGAATATAAAGAATGCTCAGTCTCCAGAAAAGAGGCTGAAAATTAAGATTATGGACCTACTTCCTCTTCTCGGATTCTGACATAAGAGGAGAAGTAACAGAAATCCTTCCTTTCTTTCTTGAAATATCTCTTCCTTAAGGAAAAGAGCTACAGCCTTTATGTATCAAGGCATAAGGGCACAAACTAAAGTGACTCCCAAGGTCCTAGTGATTTAAAGATCACCTCACAAACCATACAGTCTGATGGCCTTCCTGCCTATGAGTATTGGTATGAGATATCTGAGAAAGTAATATATGTATACACTAGAAAAGTTTATCAAATTTCCAGAAAAGAGTGAGAGATTCCAGTGTTCAAACTATTTCTGATTCTTCACAGTTCTGAAAATTGTATCAGATCCTATGATTTTGCATGGTTAACAACAAAAAAAATTAGTATTATATCATCTTGCAATATTTTAAATAGCATAGAGTAGCACAGAATGTTCTCTCAGTAAGTTTGGTTTTCCATTTTTTGCCCACTTTTGCCTCATTTGTTTGACCTTATCAGTCTAAGAATAATGACACTAAGTTAACTCGATTGAAATTGTTTGAAATGAAAAACTGCTCATCATTAATCTTTTAGTGACAGTCCTTATTGTAATTAAACTCCAAAGATATGTAATTCCTTGTTAAGAAAGATGTTTTACTGTTCATCTCACAATTCAAATTCATCTGTTTTCATACACTGCCATTTCATGGTAGTAAGTTCTTCCTTATTTTACCTGAGTGCCTTAAATGTGTTGATTTTTGATGTCGTTTATGCAGCTGTGAAATTAAATCAGAAATGAAAAAGCCTTGTAGGTCAGTAAATGAAAAATAGTGATTTATTATATTTGTGAACAACTAATGCCATGAATAAGTAATAAGGTTTTCATTACCAAGATTTTAAAGACATGCTCTTATAGCAGTCATGCCATGCAAATATAGGTTACTTTTGTCACTTTGATACTCTGTTGCTGAAAAAGAAAAGGTATTTCTGTATAGTAGAGAACTTCTGAAAAAAGGTAAGAAGTAGATACTGATGGCTCATTTCTTTAAATCATCTGCAATACAATTCATGAACAACAGATCTCTGTGTTAAATAGAACAAGGGGTTATTGGATTCCTGAACACTAAGAGAAAAATAAGAATTGAAATATTCTGACTTTAAAATTTACTTCAATCCACAGTGTTTAAATTTGAAATAGCTTGTTTAAAAAAATGATAAGTATATTGTCATCCTTTTTACCCCCCCGGCATAGGTAGGAAATGTCAAAAAATGGCTCTTCACATTAATGTTTCTTTATTTTTCCTTGCCAGATTCTTTTATCTTTCTGGAAACAATGTGAACAGAAAGGTCATCAGCCCAGAAGATCAAGATGCATGTAACCATTCTTTCTGACAAAGACAAACTGACCTTTTATGTTTCACAAACGGGTCATTAAATGTCAGGGCACTGACGGGAAGAATGGCCCTCAGTAGCCCCATCCAGGCTCCCTGGGCTCCCACACCCCTGTTCCATGTCTCAGGGCTCTGTTTCAGGCCAGCCCAGAGCTGTCAGTCTGTCCCCGTGGTGCAGTAGGGGTCTGGCGCTCAAACCACAGCACAGCAGGGCTGTCCCACAGCCTGTCATCCCCATTCCCACAGAGGCACCCGGGGATGCTCTAGCTGCCTTCCTGGGGCCCTGCTCCTTGTCCAAGAGCCCTGGAATGAGGCCTGGCTGTGAGGCTCATACAGACCCCCTCATGTCTCCTGGTACCTGGCTCCAGGCAGCTGCCACAGCTCGTGGCACTGCCCATGCATGTGTGTCATCACTAACCTTGGGAGGGTTTGCTCTCCTCTTTCCTCCACAGGGGGAAAGTTCTCAAAGCAGAGATCTCAAACCACTCATCTACAACAGTGTGCTTAGCCCCAGGTATTTTTCTTTCATGGAACTGTATATAGTGATTTGTCACCTCAAAGCAGACCTCAATAAAGCAATGTTGTTGTCAAATCTTCAGAAGATCTGAGCACCACGCAAGAGCTAAAATCACACTTCAAGGTGCTTTGCAAGACAGGTCAGATTCAACATCACATTTTTTACAGACTAGAGTGTGGATGTGTTACCGAGGCTTCACTGCACTTAAATCTTGTGTCCTGCTGGCCTGTGTGTTACAGCCACTCAGACTCTTGTACACATAAGCATGGTACTCAAAAGAGTAAACCCTCTTAAGTGGCACTTCAATCAACACTGACTTTGTAGGGAAACAGGGTAATAGCCTTTCAAAACTCACACTAGAAGAGGAAAATGCCTGTAGTGACTTGATTTGACTCCCAGCAAGTAAGTTATTCCCTTTCCAGATCTATTCTAGTTCATATGTGCCTTTCTCAATTAGGTAATTTCTCTTATATTCCAAACTAATGTACCTCAGTTCTGAACTTTGCTTCCAACATTTTTACATCCTGCTAATAACGAAGTTCAGGACCTTCAGTACACTACAGTGGATGGTGGCTTTTTCATTGGCAAATGATTCATTGCCCTATCATTTTGCTCTGAACATAACAAAACCTATAAAAAGATCAGCATTAAAGGAAACAAAAAGCTTAAAATACTTCACACCACTTTGATCTCAATGAGTGAAAAGTCCTAGCTGGAGACAGTCAAAATGGCATTCATTACATATAAATATGGCTCATTAAAGACTAAGATGAGATGAGATAGTCCTACCCTTTCTAAATACAAAGTGGAGACAAACAATGAGGAAAACCAATCTCTTTTAAACTGCTTAGGTATAAACAGATTGGTATATATATACACACCTAAATATACCTGTATATATATTGGCTGTTAATATATGGAGATTGCAAATTTAATTCAGATGAGATTCTGGAACAGTTTTATAGGGGAAAAAATGTGGTAAACTTGTTCATGGAACCAATTTTTAAATCAACTCAAGAAACCAGTATAACATGGCAGGACCTTGTTCATTTTCTTTCCATGGTTAGTAATTCCAAGAAGGACTAATGTTTGTACTTCACTAGGAATTTCAGAGGTTTTGGGTGATCCCCAGAAGAGACAAAAAATGAACAAAATTTTCAAGGACAATAATTTCTGATAGATTCTGCCGATACATGAATCATACCTCTATTTTTACTTCCAATAAATTTAAACAATTAAAAATGCTTGAATTACATACAAAATCCAAGTGATTGTTTAACTGCTGGTATGGACCAAAATTGAATTCTTCAAACTGCATCAGAAAAATAGTAATTCCCTGAAAATTTAAAGAAAATACACACTGAAATTCTCAAGCATATCTGCAGAACATGATTATCGTATCCTCACAAATACCATTTCCTGAGTGCAATTATTATTTTGGACCTTCTTCAGCCTGGATTTCCTAATTCTCACAATGTTTATGTGCTAAATGATGACCAGAATGGATATGTATTGTGGGACCAGGTAGCAATTAAAGCCCTTGCAAAGGAGAAATTAGACTCCGCAGAGGGGAATAGCTGCAGACAGATCAAAGCTGTCACCTACTCTGATCCATGTAGTCTGGCCTGGGTGTATTAATGTGGGATCCTTGGCTGCACAGTCCAGTGCCAATGTATTGGCTGTGAATTGTCTGAGCTGAGGAAAGAGATATGCTTAGAAGTCCACCTGATCTCAGTTTAAATGTCTGAGATGTCTGATCTAGTCACAGATTGCCTAGTTTTGCAATCAATAGAAAGAATATTTAGTTCCCAGCTGAACTCACTATTGTTATAAGCATGATAAAACCTTTGTGCTAATCTCCATTGATTATAGTGACTAGTCGAATATCAATTTAATTAATTTTAAGCATTATGAACTGGCCCCAAGCAGTGTCTATTGCTCTCTGTTGACTAGATAGGAAACTTCTGCTCCTAATGTTGCTGCTCTGATTTGTGCCAAAGTAGCTGAAGCAGACACACAGTGACCAGAAAATGGTAGCATGCAAAAAATTAAGTAAATAACAGTTTCTTGAGCAAGACTCTTAATGGAATAACAGACCATGGAGTGCCAAGATAGGAAATTGTTTTCTGTTAGAGGGACTTCTACAAAACTAACTTTAACCCTACTGGTCTTTAGAATCAGTAGAGAGCATCATGTTCTGAAGCACATTTGAGAGAAGGATGCAAACCAAAATGCTCTTAGTATTTCTCTTGCTTGTCTAGTTTCATTCTCAGGAAGTTATATGTACTTAGGTCTGAGAATATAAATCAATATTAAGTAAATAAAACCAAAAAAAAATACTGCCTTCTACTGAACTGTTCAGTCTATGTGCTCTGGGAACATATATGCATCCTGGTGACTTTCTTTGCTATGGAGATACTACTACTCAACTATTGTAAGTGATTATACATAGATATTCATTTTGTTAACTCTTTTTACCTTCTTCTTCTCTTTCCTTCCTATGCAGTCATGAATTAAGTGAATGCCCATGTTGTCACAGAGAGAGTTACTCTCCAGTTTGAAATATTTTCTGTGCAGAAAAACTTGCTTGTTCCCTATGGAAGCAAGAAAGTGAATTTGAAGATGGTCTTCTGGAAAAAGGTTTAACATAACAGTTATCTCAGGTTTCATGAGGGAATGGTCATAATTCTTTGTTTAATATTCAAAGGTGAGAGTTAACAGTTTACCCTTCAAGATAACAGGTTTTAGAAAGAATGCAGACACGATTCCACTTTATCATAGCTCCTTTGATAGTGTGCATTGATACGCTGTGAGAGTAATTAGCAGATCTGAATCCTGTCATGGCTGAGTCACAGATTCAGAGGGTCACAGGCACTTGACCAAAGTAAGAAAATCCAGGTCATGTACAGATGCAGAATTCTAAAGGATCAGTAAAAAATTGGGGTAGGCTAAACAAGGATTTGCCTACTGTAATTGCGTGATCCTGGGATGGATGGCAGCTAAACAGAAATTAACAAGGTTGCAGTTTTACAGTAAACCACGTATTTCTTTATTTCAGTAACGCACACTTCGAAATGTAGAGACTTCAGTTACTGCTAGACATTTCCCATTCAATCAAAATGCATTAAAAAGCTCATAGTCAAGAAGCTGTATTTATTTTTGTACATGAAAAATAGCTTTTTGCTCATGGTCTATGAAATGTCTAGTCCAGTCTAAAAGGCAAATTATACTTTTTAAAATCGTATAAATGAATACTGCTTTTATTTAAATATGCCAATGTTAGTCTGTTCAGTATCACTACTTGTTATTATCATATAACAACTTATCGTCATTGTAAAATTATAAATCCTTTGGTTTTCACACCATTCTTTTCAATCTAAACAGATAAATTTTAGTAATTAATTCCCAATAGTGAAATCATTTCACAAATCTAATTTTGAAGTCAAAAAAGTATCTTGTGATATTTTTATATGTACATTCGCCCACTTGACAGTTCTAGTAATTTTCTACAATTTTGAGTGCTTCAGATTAAATCAGAAGATATTATATTATGTAGCTTGTGTTCTTAGTCCTGACTGTTGTAATAGTGGCTATCAGCAATGTTAACCCTTTTAATTATTTAGAACCTACATCCTCATCTATTTGGTTAATTCCTTGACTGATCTAATTTTTTTATATTATTGTGAAATGGAATATTAGAATCTACCCCATAAAGGAGTAGCACAGTATTGTAAGCAGAGAATTTTATTGTTATATAAAATGTGCATAAAACTCTTTACTCAAATGACAAATACAAATTTTTTTACTATTAAAATTACAGGATTTTTTCTTTGCCAAAGTTTATAAACAGGAATACTCAAGCTGTCTACATGTACCTATAGAGATAATTTCACTTAAATCAAGGAGAATTATGTGTTATGAATCAACACAGAGCTGTGACCTGAAATTCTAACTGGAATTTAAAATATACATGAGCCTTCCTAACTAAATACATCCAGATAGCATTTTTGTTTGCACTCTGAAAAATAGCCAGACCTGAGACCAAAAGAATTTTATTTTAGTCATCATAGTTGACACTTTCTCTTCTGTTTCACCTCCATGTAGGGGGAAAACTATGATATATAAAAAGCTCTGAAGAGATCTGAAGAGAGACTGAGATAGATTTACATCAAAAAACAGCATTCAAGCACTGACAGCCACTTATACAGTGCAAGGCCCAGGCTCAGTCACCTTCTGCAGCTCAAAGTTAACAGTTTAAACCCAGATCTCCTAATTTGTCTTGATTGCTGTGAGCATCACAATTTTTCAGAATTCAGTTAGAAATCCTATCTTGGACATGAAAAATATTATTCATTATGAAACTTTTATTAAAAATAAATAGATTTCTGTGAAAAGCTTTGATTACATCAGGACATTTTCTTACGAAAAATGTTTTGTCAAAATTATTTTCACCAGATCTTCCTTAAAGAGACGAGATGACAACTTTCTGATATTATTTAAAAGATATCTACTTCCTTTCTTCTCATTTGGCATCAGAAGAACCTTAGAAAAATGTGCATGATTCTGCAGCATTCAGAAAGTATCACAGTTTCCGAGAATGACATCTTAGCTTATGGGAAATCTCATAGACAATGTTATATAAGTTTAAAAGTAGATCAGAGAGAAGCTAAGGTGGATGGACTACAATTAAACTAAAAGAAATAGGTGCATTGACAGGCCCAGTTCTTGCCATATTTTGCCTGTAATGGCTTTGCAATTAGGTGAAAAGTCTAATGATTTGAAAGCTGTCTCTTAAAATTATATTGGAACTGAAAGTGCCAAGACAAAAAGAATATTGTATAGAAAAGCTTCATCCTGAGCCACAGTTAATCATAAGGCAGGAGAAATAACCTCTGAGGTCATAATTGAAATGTCCTGTGCAAAAAAAAAAAAAAATCCTTTATCTTCAATTTTACCATTTCTGAATTTTGAATAATATGCAGATCAGTGAAAAATCTGCAGTTTTCATCCTCAGAACTTCTCAAATTAGTATTTTAAAATATATAAGCATTTTACTCAATATTTTCATTAAGTCAATTCTTCTTGTGACTTAGATGCTTAAAATATTATCCAGATCTGTCATAAAGCACAGAGATCCTTGTGTGAGAGGGGGAATTTTGATTATAGTAAGTAATTTGGGGGTGAACAGGGGAGCAGTAGAGCTTTAAGTAACACAGATGACTGAAAGTTTCTGTCATACCAGGTATCAACACTTAGCATGTTTGAAAGAGAGCCTGTGGACACAGAGACATTCACATCAGACTTGAAGTGTCATGTTAGCTTCATGTGAGGTCCAGATAATAAACAAAGACACTGTTAGGGTTCTTCCTGCCTGACAAAGATGGTTCAC
This sequence comes from Cisticola juncidis, assembly GCA_013400215.1. Taxonomy (NCBI): domain Eukaryota; kingdom Metazoa; phylum Chordata; class Aves; order Passeriformes; family Cisticolidae; genus Cisticola; species Cisticola juncidis. The sequence continues at coordinate 120,009 of VXBR01009613.1, read as the reverse complement.
ACAGCTGATGAGATTTAAAATTTCATTGTGGAATGAGCATCAGAGAGGTCTCTAATGATGAAGGCTGGCAACTTGTCAAGAAATTTTTCTGATTGCCTTAATCCATGATGACACAGAAATGTGTTTGGGTTCTGTTTTTATTGTCCTGCTACCCTCAGTACAAGACTAGAAGTGAACTAAAATATTCATTAGTAGTCTTGTAAATAAGTACATTGCATCTTCATTCTAAGCTAAATTATTTTTAAAAATTTGTATATCCCTTTTTCAGTCCAGTACCTAAAATACTATTAACAGATTCTGCAGCTCACTCTGCTCCAAACAAAGCAGTTCCATTCAGCTGAAGGTAATATTACAAGATATTGTCATGATGGAGGAAATGAAGCTCCATAGGGGAGCTGCAAAGAAATGTCTCAAAGAGACATGCAAAATCAATATCTCCAGCCCTTCATTAGTGTGCCCAACAGGAGAAAGAACCAAGATGCCTTTCTAGGGTGCCAATGAACCTGTTATAATAAGCTGAATATGTGGCCAATAACCACTTATCAGTCTTGTGAATCAAAGGGGTACAGCATCCACCTCTGGGGTCTTCAGCACGGGAAAGACGTGAACCAAATGGAGATGGTCCAGAGGAGGGCCACAAAGAGGACCAGAGGGCTGGAGCATCTCTCCCATGAGGAAAGTCTAAGGGATTTGGGGCTGTTCAGCCTGGGAAGAGAAGGCTCTGGGGAAATTTAATGTCAATTTTCAACACTTGAAGAGAGCTTATAAGAAATATGGGGTCAAACATTTTAGGAGGACTTGTTGTAAGAGGACAAGGGTTTAAATATTTATTTATTGTTGTAATAGGACAAAGTTTTAAATATAAAGAGGGTAGATTCAGAGTAGATTTAAGGAAGAATTTTTTTTTACCATGAGGGTGGTGAAATGTTAGAACAGATTTCCCAGAGTGGTAGAGGACCGAGTCTTGAAAGCATTCAAGGTCAGGTGGGACAGGGCTTTGAGCAGCCTGATCTAGTTGAAGATGTCCCTGCTTATTGTAGGAGGGTTGGAATAGATGATTTTTAAATGCCCCTTGCAGACCAAACTATTGTATGATTTTATGAAATGTGTTTATGTCAAGTTACCGTGCACAGCTGAGTCATTCCGTCTTTCTACTTATAATGTTGGATATTCCACAGGTTTGAATGTTATATACTTTTTTTAAACTGAAGAAATATAATGCTGTTATCTTGCCCTCTGGGCAAGTTTCACAAAGGGTCATCTTCCCCAGCTTCCTGCATCTATCAAGCCAGATGCAAAAAAAAACTTGCACAGGATCCACAGGCAATTGATGCTGACACTCCTTTTTGCTGCCATGCCAGATGTCCTCCCCTCAGCTGCATCAAATTTGGCTCTGAAAACCCAGGACCCCACAATGGTGAGGTAGAGATGGGGATGTCCCCATCAGAGCTGGCACCAGTGGTGCAGTGCCACAGGGGTGGCAGAGGAAAGCCTGTCTGTATTCCTGCTCATCACAGAGGCTCCAGTGTTGGCTATGGGTTCTGTGCAAACAGCAATATATGCAGCAATTATATACAGAAGCATATGATACTGCTTAAATTGGATTGTAATATTGGATTAATAACAAAGTTGGATTATAATAATCCCAAATACGGGGAAGATGCATCTGACTTCTCATATTGCAACCTGCAGATTTCAAAGGGTAAAAAATGAAGCTATATAGGAGAAGGCAAACAAGTTTTGGAAAACTTAAAAATACTTTCTGTAGACAGTATTATTTCCAGTAACCTAATGAAGTGTTTGCATTAATAAAAGAGGCAAAAAAATAGTCTGGGTAGCATAAAAAAGAATGTGAGCCAAAAGAAAGAAAGAAAGCTTTCAGTGGAGTGAATAACATAGTACTAATTATAATATTTGTTTGATCTTGTCAGAAAACACTGTTATGAATACTAATGTAAAAATTTCATTTTTATGGTTGTTTAAAGAAACCTGTCCTAGATGTAACTATTCAGAAATTTGCCACAAAAGCTATATACTTACACTAGTTATTATTCAATTTGCAGACAAAGCATGGAAGCTAAGTTCTAGTAAATAAAGTTTTCAGATATCAGTCTTTTTCAATGGCCTGTCTTTTTCATAATTAGGCACATTATGCAGTCACAGTTAAAATTATACAAACTGTCCTGGGATCTGGCAAGCAAAGATTGGTCTCCTCTCAAGGTGAGTACCCACATAAACAATTAGCTACAGAATCTGTTTCACTTTTACACTTTCTCCTTCTGCCCCGTGAATCTTGATTTATTACATGTGCAGCGACATTGTTTCAACAAGGGGATTGTAAGTGCCCCATTACAGAACCACTGATTGATGCAGATTTGCCCTCGGCAGAGAAGAGAACGGAACTGAGCTCCCATACATCCTGAATGAATGCTGTAATGACTAGCAGGCCTTGAGGACATGGTGTGACACCTGTCCTACTGCCACCACTTCATTCTCCTCTAAACACAACACTTGGTTAGAAGGACGGATTATAGGTAACAGCCTTCAGGAGTAGGTTACCCAGGTGGATAGAAAAGCACTTGGAGTCCTAGTAAAAGGACAGGAGTTACCCTTGTCCTCAGCTTTTCAAAGTGGATATTTCCATGTTATTTCTTAAGCTGCAGCATTTGCTGACTTTATGGCCAGATCCTGTGCTGAGGTACCCAGCCCTCATCATGTTGTCTGAAAGCACAAATGTTACTCAGTGTTTTAGATAAGACTCAAATAGCTTGAAAAGAGGCAAGGATAAATAACTATAATTTATATATATATATTTAGCATTATTAAATTACTTTATAAAGAGCAGTTGAAAGTGGTAAACACCTTTGAAATTTCTCTACTCCTACCTCCTTGCTCAGAGCAGGCTTATTTACACAGGACTGTTCAGGACATTATCCAAACAAGTTTTGTATATTCCCAAGGATGGAGACTGCAAAATGTCATTGCATGACCTGTTCCAGTTTATGATCATCCTCAAAATAAAATATTTTTTCTTATAATTAAGTGGAATTTCCTCTGTTTCAATTTGTACCTATTTTCTCTTTTTCTTTCATGGGCTAAGAAGAGTCTATCCTGCCCCATTAGGACCCATTTGTATGAACTGCACATACACACATACAATAACACACATACCTGTAAAAACTTTCTCATTTTGATGATAAACAATCTCAGCTCTCTCAGCCTGCCCTTGTACAACAGGGTCTGACTCCTTAGCCACTGTCTCAGCTCTTTGCTGCACTAAAGAGAGAGGTGGACAAACCTCTCCTGTGCTCTCCTGCACTACCTCTTGTGACAGCTCAGTACAGGACAAAGCACTCCAGATATGTCTCACCAGTGCTAACTAGAGGAGAAGGATCACCTTCCTCGACCTGCTGGCAACACTCTGCCTAATGAAGCCCAGGAGGCTGCTGGCTTTCTTTGCTGCAGGAGCACATTGTTGACTTCTGGTCACCTTGATGTCCACCAGGACTCTCAGGTCCTTTTCTGCAAAGCTACTTTCCATGGGCCCAGTCCATAGTGGTACACAGAGCTAACCCTCTGCAGGTGCAGGACTTCCCTTTTCCCAGTTTTGAAATATAGGAGCTTAGTGTTCTCTGAAAGCCAAATATTTTACCCTCAGTCATGCTTCATCATTACCAAAATTTTGCAGGATGCACAGGGACATGATAGTTTTAGAATAAAATATGTCTACTGCCTTATGAATAAACGCCCTTCCCTAATCCAGCGTTTACTACCGTCTCACCTCCTCTTGTTCTTCCTTCCCCAGCCCCCCATAAAAATCCCACCCAAAGTCAAAAATCCCAAACTAAAACTTATTTACCAACAAGATCTCCAGTAAATTGCTCCTATTTACTGTTGTCTACTCCACCTTCTAGTACCCTTTCTTTTCCTACCCTAATCTAAAATCCTATTTTAGATGATAGAAACAGATAGTGTTTGATGGCAAACTGAGCATTTCAGCTCACAAGAAAAGACATTGGCAATTTCAACCCTTGTCTGTACCTCAGCAATCAAGAGACAGCTTGTCTGCTTCTCAAAATAAGTCCATCAAGTTGCAGTTTGTACGCTACCATTTAGAGTAAACCAACAGTTTCTAATTTCCACTAGGGAAGGCAACGATTTTTTTGAGGGCTTCCTTGGTTACGGAAAGTTCTGAGAGACAGGATACTGATACCAGAAACACCCTTTCATCTTGCTCTAAGGAACAAATAGTTGAACTGGCAAATGAGAGAATGCAAAGGAACTACATCCTTTGTAAGTCTTGTCTTACTGTAAATGAAAATTCCAGCTCTTAAAACTGCAGATTTGCATGGTTTGTCACGATTTATTTTCCTGAGAAAATTTCCTACTATTCACTGATCAAACATATTGCTGCATGGTGAATTTAAGAATTCAAGTACCAGCTTGCACTGAGCATATCTGACCTCACTGCATCATAGAGATGACTCAAAAATACGTTTTTTAAATGTTTGTATGCTACCTCACCTCCAAACACTTACAATATTTTATCAAAAATCTATAGGTCTTCACAGAAATAAAACCCAACAAACAACAAACAAAACAACAAATCAAAACACAATAACAATTCATGTTTCCAGCAGCAACTAAGGCAACAAGAGACATTTAAAGAGAGAGACATTATCAAAGAGCTGCTCAGAAAATTCATTATCAACAGAATTCAGCTCTCAAACATATCCCTGTACTCTCCCTCCAGACAGTACCACCTATTTCTTCTCATATGGCAAGGTTTGTGAAGAAGGGGCAAGATTTCCAGAAGAAGGCAAGAAGACGTAGCCTCATACACCTTTATGTCTCTGGTGAGTGTGTTAAAATGTCCAAGGAAATAAGGACTAACATACCAAATCCATAGGTGGCTTCAGAGAACACTCCCTGAAAAAAAGGATCATGCAGTGATGCTTTTTTCTCTTTAATGGGTACTTGCTGATTGTATATACAAAGTATAGTATACTTTGATTTCTCTCTCCTACAGAATACTGTGCAGGGAAGCTAACAGACATATGACAGAAAAAAAATGCAGGACTGACAAAAAAACATAGATCTTTGTGACTGTATGCTTCTAACCACCTGTAAGTGTCAAGTGTGTAAGTTATCAAATTGTGGTATGTCACTGAAGGAAAGAAAAGAGAGGTAAAATAGATTTTAAAAAAGGCAAAATGGAATAAACTCCAAAGCAAGGGACATACTCTTTACTCACTTTAAATATATTGTAAAAGAACTGCATGTGTTTATTTGTCATGTAATCAAAACCAGATTTTTCTGGACACTTTGGAGCAGACACTGAAATCAGCGTTTGCTTGATTGCACAAAATTAAACTAGACCTAACTCACAACATATCTGATTAATAATTTATATAGTTTGTAAGACAGAAATTTGCTCATAGTCATGATTTCATATTCCTCTCATTTTCTATCTATTTACTGTAATGAAAGCAATTTGCCATATTTGGATTTATTTCAGGTTTGTTTGCTGTTCCATGTTCTGATTTCTTTCCTAATTTTTTGAAATAACTCACCTCCTAAATTATCGGTGTATGAAAGTTAGTTATTTTTGTTCTTGCTGTCAAATCCAGTATATTACATCACTGTAGCTCAGGTAATGACTCATTTCTGAATGATTTGGTAATTTGCTAAATTCCAGACACTTTTATAATAGCATTTAAGATACACCCCAATTTTTTTTTCTTAACTAGTAAAGGTTGCTTAGTGACAGGAATGTACTTATCTGCCACATCAGCTGTAGTAGGCATTTCAATGCAAAGAAACAATTTTACACACCCACATGATAAAAAAATAAACATTTTATTAGTACATATTATGAAGAGATGCAGTCTATTTTAACCCAACTTTATATGTGATATTTGGACCTGCATGACAACACTAAAGTGATTTTTTTCCAATTTCTGTATTTTTAGGATCTAACTGAGAATGCAGGAATTTTACAAAAAGTTCATTTAATCTCTTGGTCATCTACAACTAGTATTGCTTTTAAAAAATGGTAGACATTTCAAAAGGATATATTGTGTCATTTTTAATAAAAAATACAGACTGTCTTTGACACAAAATTGAATTAAAATGCACCTATAAAGTATTTCTCTTCATTGCTTTTCTGCATTTTAGAGTAAAGTCTACAAATAAAATTAATTCAGGATGATAATGTGGATGTTGTGACACCCCATCAGTTATACAGACAGGTATAAAAATGTTTTGTATTGGCAACATATTCCCACTGTCACCTTCTTGCTTTTTTAAAAAGTTTGGCTTTGCACATAATTGGACTGGTTAATATAGCTGTCGCTGAACAACTTGATAGATTTTGTTTTGCAGGGTGAGGATTTCCCATAAGTTATGAAAGCTTTCATGTTAAATCAAAACCACATACAGCTTTTCAAACAGTATCTATATCACCCAATATCTGTAATATCATTGGCAGTTAATTAAAGTTACGAAAAAAACCCCAAACCCAATGAAACCCAACCCCAAACTAAATTAGTAATGGCTAAAAACAAAACAAACAAACAAACAAACCCACTACTAACTGGTACCGTTTAAAGAAAGATCACTGAAAAGGCACAATCTACAAGTAAAAGTTGTAGTTTTACATATGTAAAATTCAACAAAAGCACTCCTAAATACCTGCCACATAAACAACACAATGCAATAAAGCAACAGGACTTACATTTGGTCAATGGCTTCCCTCTATATATATTTTCACTATGCCTCAACAGAATTTTTTTTAAGAACAGAACTTTACTGTTACTGACCATAATAAAGGCTTTTTCATGTACATGCATCAAAATATCTCTCTACAAATTTTAAGGACTTCAAAAAGAAAGACTTTTACTGAACTAGTGGGTAAGAACTAAGATCCCCCAGTTTCAGATGTATGCAGTTCACTGTCATTTAGACTAAAATATGATTTTTGATATTGAAGGACTGAACTCTGTAAATTATAATTTCACAATGAATTAGGCATGCAACTACACACTGTCTCTCTTTCTTCCTTACTCTTTCTTTGTTCACAAATATGATAATTTTCTGCTTAATGTAAATCAATAGCAACAACTTCCCTACTAAATAGATGGTCAATATTCTGGGCACTAAACAGGTATTTCAAAAAAATAAAAATCATTGAGGCATGTGCCTAGGTAAAGCTTTTTTTTTAAATGGCCTAAGATCAGTAAATAGAAAGAAAATAAATCTTCTCACAAAGTCTAACTAAAACTATTATTTTTCTTTAAGAGTCTGTATCCCTGGCTGGTCTCCATCTCAAGGAAGAGGAAGAAAATTGCAATTCTCTTGCATTCTTTCTTTTTTATATATTTGTTATAGTTGTTAAAGACATGCTATGGTTTTTTATAAAGAGACGTATAGCGTTCTTTAATTTGTTGAAATATAAATGATTAAATAAAATTGAGGAGCTTACTTTCTTAGTATTAAGTTCTACTGCTCTTTCTTTGAAAATTCTTTTGATATTTAACAAGCTTATTTTACATAGTTCTTGTGTGTAATTCATGTTTTTAACATTGTAAAAAACGTTTTAAATACTGCTATTCTTTTACATTTTTTCCCCATATTTATCTCAAAATTAACACATCTAATCAATAAGATTCAGATATTCTGTTGTTTCCTTGAAATCAACATTTAGAATCAAGTGAATTTATTTTATCCCAGGCAAAAACTCAGTTCTTAGCTTGAATATTATTGATTTTTAAATCTCCCTGAAGTATTCTGAAACAGTGCAATGCAATGTAATTTATCTACACTTTATTTATACCTTCTATTTTCAAAGCAAATAAGCAAATTGGAAAGAACTGAAGGTCTCTCTGCAAAGACCTGAAGAACATCATCTACCTTCTGCCATGTACATGCTTGATGCTAAATGGATAATAATATTTATCCTCTGTAGGTTATCCTCTCACCTGTAATAGAGGTCAGCGTCCCTACACAGGCTTCACAGGTCTGACATCCTGGCAGAAAGCAGTGATGCATCCACACATCATGGACAAACTCTGACACAAACACAGCTTACAACAGGCTTCAAACTATGCCTTTTCTAGTCAATAGATATATTTTGCTTATAATATCAGTTTGACCAATGGCACAGCCTATCATAGTAAAGAGCTTACATTTTAATTTTCTTGTAAATATTAACTCTTCCGACAGCCATGGCAGAATGAGAGATCTGTGTCTTTATTTGGGAACAAATCTGATTTCTGAAAAGGGTATTTCATTTTGACACACAGTCTTTTACTTGGGTTTCTATTTTCTATTCAGTTTTTAGACATCTGTCCATTACTTCAATCATTGTTTCTTACATTTCCATACACACAGGTATGAACACTGGGAATTTCTTGGGAGATTAGGGAGGCGATAAACATTTTCCTTGAAAATCAAAGTGTGGGGAACATATCAAGAAAGGGGCAAGCAAATAATTTTGGTGTCACATTCTGCTACTTCTTCCTTAAGCAAGACTTTACATTGTGAATAATGTCACTGTAGGGTGAGATACTTTTCAGTACAAGACCGTGCAGAACAGCCAGGCCATTACTGGAGATCAACATGCTCCTACAAAACAAATCAGCAGTGACCTAAAATTACATTTTAAGAGTGGTTTTAAGCCTTTTCTTTGACAATCAAATCAGAATGTAATGTTTGAAAATCTTTCTTAATTTAAAATTCTTTTGTAAAACTATTACAGGTAGGTGAATAGAGACACAAAGGCCTCAGCTCGGTGGTTCCCATATTCAGTGAGTGGTGCCTTACTGAGTAACTGAGTAGTTCTCCAACATGAGAATTAACCTGGTCTCAAGTGAAGAACATCAGTTTTCAGAATTATCAAAGCAAGACTTCAGCTTCTGTATGAACCTTCAAGCTCTGTATAGGTGAACAGCAATCATGATTCCCACTCCTCAGACTGAAAGCTGGATGTATTTCCAAGGGAAATCCTCTTGTCTAACCACAACTTCTTAGGTAAAACTGTAAGATTTACTATACAACATTCAGTGAACACTGCTGAAAGGTATAGTTGCTTATATACTTCTACAACTGTCCCTTATCGGGAAGTCCTTATGGGAGTCTTAATCTATGCATCATACATATATCTCATTTCAAGATACTTGTGTTTTTTCTTTATAGTATTTTTAAAAATATGTTATTGAACTGGACATTCATTACAGCTATAATGGAAACAAATTTGTTTTCATAAATACAGAAAGCTGTTTCATTTACATGTTTGTCCTGGAATTGCAATAAACAGCAGGACAACATGCAGAGGCATTTTGGTTGCTAAACACCTATTTACATTTAGTCTGAGAATAGGAATTTTGAAAGTCCTAAGTTTTTTTAAAAACTCATGAAGCTGTTCAACTTTACAACATCAAATTGAAGTAATACTTCAGGGGGATGGCAAATCTGTGTTGACTTAGAAGGAAAATATAGTGTGAAAGTTAGGGATGGAAGGTGATACAAAGATTTTGTCTCTATAAATACCCTTTTAAATTATATGGGGAAGAAGAATACAGCTTAGCATGTTGTCTTAATGCTTGAGTTGTGCTCTATTCTAGTTTTCATATTTCTATGGGAAAAGAAATTAATAAGGGAAAAAACAACTATATCTTGGAAGGAGATATTCTGGTACACAATTGTAGTTGTAGTCAAACAATAGTTAAAATTTCATCTCTGAAGCATGTTTGAACACATTAATCTATTGCCCTAGCAGTTCAGTTCAGTTCTCTTCTGGTAGAAAATCTTCTCTAAAATCAAAGTGATTACATGGGCAATGACCTCATGCTGCAAAACTGAACTTAGTTACAAGTATCTAATCAAGTGCAGCTGTACTGAAAAGGTCCTTACAGTCCAGTCTTGTGAATATTGCACCATTCACATGCCAATTTAAGTCTAGATGTTTAAATGGCAAACAATCAGACAAACCTGGGGCTTCTGAAGGAATGCGGATCAGCTTTTTCACTGCATTTCTATTATGCAAGTAAAACACAGGAGGAGATAATGGGACATTTTGTGACCAAGCTCCTCTTCTAGTCTGCCAATCCTGCCTGTACTTGGAACACGGCTACCTTCTGCGGAACTTAAAATATTAATTTGAAGACATTGCTATGGAGACTCTGAACAGAAAAGCTCAACTACCTGGTCCCTCTTAGAATATTTAAGCTTTTAATCATAAGGGATACTGGCACACATGTGAACTCAAGCCTTCTAAAGTGGGTTTCATACCGATGTGTCGCTGCCATTTCAGCGACAGAAACCGCGTGCCAGCATCAGTCCCCATAAGGACAGCAGAGGGATACACAATGAGGAATTGCTTCCTTTAGCATCTATGATCATTTCGAGGCGCAATACATCGTGGAGATTTCGAGCCGCACCGTGCAGGTGAGGGGACTGGGAGTGACAATTCCCTGGGCCACTTCTCCTTCTGCCGAGACCCCGTGTCAGCCGAGAGCAAAGAGTCCCAGATCGGGCTCGGGGCGGGCACCGCCTCGGCCCCCGGCCCCGCGGCTCCCCCGCGCATCTCTCCGCCGGCAGCCGCGGGCAGACGCTGGGGCCGGAGCCGGCTCTACCCGGGGCACAGGGCTCGCCCCTGGGCTCCTGCCCACTGCACAGCCCGCTCCCACCGCCGGCCCCGCAGGGCTGGCAGCAG
>VXBR01009613.1:0-109033 GCA_013400215.1 Cisticola juncidis | reverse complement strand
TGCCGCGTTAGCTCCTCCGGGGCCCGCGCTCCGCCGGCGGGAGCTGCCCCGGCGAGGGGCAGGCGGGGGGAGGACAGCAAGGGGAGCAACTTCTGCAAATTAAAACCAGGAAAACAGAAATTAAAAATAAAGGAGGCTCTTTCGTGGGACATCTTCGAAGCTCAGTTCCACGCGAGGCATCGACGCCGCAGTGAAAGCCTCCATGCTAGTGAATCCCACCACAGTGACAGGAGGGAAGCTGGCTGTGGCCACTGCTCCCAAGCCCCGCGTGCATTAGAGTCGCCTTGGCTTTCCGGCTGAAAGATGATTCCTGCATCAGGACCGTGTTGCTGATGATGAACAGCAGAGGCGTTGGAAGATGCCTTCCTTGAGGATTACACGTGGAGCAAGGCCGTCAGTCAAGGGGAGAGCTGGCTGCTGAAACTGTCTGACTTTCCCCCGCCGGGGAAGTGGCTTCAATGGCTCCATCTCCCAGGAGAAGCAGTAGGAAAGATGCCAGCGCCTTGCCAAGCATGTCCTCAACTTTCTGGGCTATCATGATCCTGGCTAGTCTCCTAATCGCTTATTGCAGTAAGTACATATTTGTCCTGGTGCTTTTGCTGAACATAAATCTCCACCCTTCCCATGTGAGATAACACTTGAGGAGAAGGCCAAGCTCCGAAGCTGGCAGGCATAGGTGGTGCCCTAGACTTGCCCCTCAGCATCTCCCCCATTCCCTTACGGCGAAGCAGGTAGACCAACACTTTAATACTGCTGCTTCTCTGGAGAGTGATTGGAGGTTGTAGATGTGGCTTTTCCAGTCCAAACAGTAACATCGATTGGATTATAGAAACAAACTTTCTAGCGGTAGTAATCCTGATCCACTGTTCACTGTTTTTTGTCAGATGTTACCAGATTCCTCTGCGGCTGCTCCCGCCACATATATGCTCTCTTAACTCTGTCCATCTTTCATGAAGAGGAGCTGATGGGCTTTTATGTTCATTCTTTTAGGAAGCACATACTTCAAGTGACAGATGTCTTAGCATCCCTGGGATCATATGTGGTCCTCTGAAATTGCATAGGAGCAAATCTTGGCACTTCTTAGCATATACTCAGCAGTTTAGTAAGTCCATGTTGCCTGTTTTAGAGCTGCATCTCAGGTTATCAGTAGAGTTTTATATGCTTTTCTCAGGCTTGATAGATTTTCTGTTAATTACACTGTTGCAGATAAGGTATCTCTAAGAATCAAGTACTTGGACTATAAATACTTTAAAAGTCTTTATTTTTTCCTGCCTTTTTTTTTTGTTTGTTTGTTTGTTTTGGTCATTTTTGTTTTTCTTTGTATTGCTTTCAGCAAGAATCATTTTCAGGCAGTTATATAATGGAAATTGAGTTAATGCCCGTACTTCAAGTTAGTGTATGCAAGTTAGTCCATAGCACCAGAGTAGGACACTTGCAAAGAGAAGAGAAAAAGCAGTTTTTACGCAATAATAATTAAAAAAAATGCAGTTTATCAGGAAGGACCCACACAGTTTTCCCAAAATGAATCCACGCTATATTTTCCCACCCTGAGCTGAATGGGGTCTGTAATTTACCCATGGTGCATATTGCTTTCATTAGCTGTAGCATAAAAGATTTTGCACTAGGCTTGTCTTGTTGAGCTGTAATAGGTGTAGGCAGTGATGAATAGGAAATAGATACTGGTTTGCAGGAGCATACCTCCTGCATTTCTTAACCCTCTATTCCATTCCCTCCTACTGTATTACATTGGCCAGTTTTCTGTGTATGTGTTCTGGGGTTTTTTCAAAACAAGATTATAATTGGTTAGGAGAATCTTTAATTCACATTGTTTTGCATATTACGGGGCCTTTTATACTGATGACACTGAAAGTGGATTGTTCCAAAAAAGAAGAACATATTTTGTAATTTCTTTTTTGTAATTTAGCACATTTTGCATTACAGTTCTCATTAATAAAATCATATTAAGCAGGCCACACTTTTAATGATACAATTTTGTACATAATGCTACATTCAGTGTGTTAATATAAAGGATATACTAAACAAAATTATGAGTTTTAAAACAATTTATTGTATCATGGGACTGCATATTACAGAATGAATAGTTCAAGTGTAAAGGGAATTCAGTTTGATATTAGTGATAGGAAATATTTTTTTCAGTTTGTGCTAGAAGTGTCCAAAGAGTCACAGGCTTCTTATGAGAAGATGTGAGATCATCTGTGCATATATTTTCGATAAACATGGCCTCCAAAAGAGTTAACAATGAACTCTGACACTTTAAAAATACTAATTTTCAACAATGAGAAGTTTGACAATATTTTGTCCTGAGGAATGTAGTGATCCATTTGAATTGTTACATATTGTTCACTGTTTATTTTTTGCATTGTTTACTGATGAAAAGTGCGAATTTTGGCCCCCTGATAATCTGAAGGCATTTTCTAGTGTGCTTAAAACCCAGTTCTGAATTAGTTCTCCCAGCCAGTGTAGATAGTGTTCTTCAAATATGTAGTACACTCTTCATTTCATATAGCACTGAAAAGCACCATGCTGCTTAAAATATGCAGTGTCAAAACACTCCACCATTAATGTAATGCTTCACTGATTTGACAATTGCAATTCCAAATGTTAATGAAGCATCATGAACATTTTCTCTAGTGGTAGTATTTGAGACATTGGAAAAATGGTTTTTCCTCTGTGAAAAATCAAGATTAAGAAAATGAAGCTATTTCTAGGTAAAGCAGCACTTCAGATTTTATGAATTCTTTAAAAAATCAGGCAGAGTTTAATCAGTCTTTTTTTCATCTGATGCTTTTTTTGAAGAAAAGCAGATCTGGGTGTTGGAGGGAATATGATGACTTTTAAAAATACTTTAAAAATAACAGGATTGCCATATTTATTAGGAAGTAAAAGGAAAGAATTTGACTATGTAAGATGGTCTCTTTTTTTCCCCACACCTTATTGGCAGGTATATGGAAGTATAACAATAAAGGTGAATATATTATCAGACTTAATTACAGGAGCCTAATATATATTACCTCTCATTGGATCATTCTACTGAAAAACAACCCTGCAACCTCCAAACCAAAATCTGGAAAAGAACTTGTACATTTTTCGTTTCTTAATAGCACTGTAAATAAAATTTTTGATCCATCTTGCCTATTTCCATTTTTAATCTGTTAGTCTGACAAAGCTTATTTCTGAATCAATTATTTGAACATTACTTCTCCTTCCCTTAACTTTGGAATCTTTGTTTCTGGAAGTGTATTTGTTGTAGAACAGTCATCCTTATTACTGGGAGCAACCAGTAAACAGCATATTCTAAGTTCCACTTTACAGATAAGCATATTTGTAAAGAACGTTCTGGATGTACATGTACAACCCATTAGACTTTCATTTAGACTTTAGTATCTGAAGCCCAATTATATTCGTATTGATGTGGTAAAATTATAAACTGATAATATTTTTTTCTTAAAAGTTTAGATTATACTTAGGGATAATGGCTCCATCCTATGGTGGAAGAGAAACCTGCATCAAATCAATTAGGTTAGTTGCTATAGTGATAAATAAAATGTAATATTCTGCATCTGAAAGAAAATGGTCTGATTTGATGGGCTCTCAACAGGGGAAGACAAAAACAAAGTAGTAGAAATAGGCTGTTTATGGTCCTTAGTGTGACCAACGAGGAGTTATTTTACTAAGCAGAAGCATTATTAAATGCAAAAGAAGGCTTTCCTGGCAAAGGGTGGCCACCTTCTTGGCAATTCAGAATCAAAAGAGTTGTGGCATTTTTGGATTCCAGACATGTATCTTGCATGCTTGTTTAATGAACAGTAGTGAACCAGAGAGAAGTAGCCACAGTGAATACCTCACATTATATCTTTTACTGTTGTAAAGGTGAATTTTTATTTTTCTTCTTCATAACTGGAGTATGCATTTTACCACGTTAAAAAGTTTGGTCAAATGAAAGAAATTTTATGGGGTATCACAGCTGCCTGCTACATCAGGAATCTAAATAACATAGTTTCGATTCAGAACTACTTTTTAGTGCAGTTGTCTTTGTTATAAATACTGAGGAGCTTTTTCATATGTAAATGTTAACTTTTTAAACAATATATGAATCAGCTTTTAGCAAAAGTTGTAGCTGTTACAAGCGTTTACTTCTCCTTTTTTGTATTGTTTTTTAAGCCTAAGAGGCAGAACATTAGAACCCTGTGCTGTTCTGTTAAGGTAATATTTCTATGGGTGAGTAAATGGGTTTTTTTTTTGAAATGAGCTACCAAAACTGAATGGTACTTGGGAAACTGATCTTGCTTTGAGTAGTGTTTATGGAAAAGAGCAGTATGCAACCCAGGAGTTATGCTTATTAAATGGTGATAATACTAGGAAAAAGGAATCTAAAAGTCCAAAATGCAAAGTACTTTTCACAACAATACAGAGATATTTTTGCTATTGCTGAGCAGGGCTTACACAGAGCTGAGGCCTTTTCTGCTTTCCTTATTGCCACACTGGTGGAGAAACTGCATGTACATGACAGGTTAGGAGGAGACACAGGCAGGGCAGATGACCCCAGCTGACCAAAGGGATATTCCAGACCATGTGAGATCATGCTCCCCATATCAACTGGGGATAAGGAGAGGAGGTTTGCAATGGTGGTTTTCGTCTTCCAAGTCAATGTCATACATGATGGAGCCCTGCTTTCCTGGGGAAGGCTGAACACCTGCCTCCCATGGGAAGGGATGAATTAATTTCTGATTTTTGCTTTGCCTGTGTGTAGAGCTTTTGCATTCCCTATTAAACAGTCTTTATCTCAACCCATGACTTTTCTGGCTTTTACCTTTCTGATTCTCTCCCCAGTCCTGCTCATGGGCAGTGAGTGAGCAGCTGCCTGGTGTTTGGTTCCTGACTGGGGTTAAGCCACAAAAAATATTATATGATATTAATTTTATTATATTAACCTCACCTTAAATTGAGATCCTGTTACATATTATATAGACATGGTTAATTTGAGAAATACCTTTTCATTGTCCTGTTTGAGTTGCTTTCTGTCTAAAAAGCACGGGCTACTATGGTCTCCAGGTTTTATTGTTTCCTTATTTCAGACTCCCAGCAGGAATGGCAATTAACTATGACTGTCATTTGGCCACTTCTACAACAGGAGCTACCATATCATCATGCATAGGCTACTGAACAGCTGTTACGTGGTAAATGGTCACTGGCCTTTTATGCTGGATGCAAACAAGTCAGCTCTGAATGAAAGTCTGCAGCTCCTGTTATTGATCTGTTATCATTCAGGTCCCTTCTTCTGTTTTCAAAACTGAAAACCACAGATTTTTTAAAAAATCTGTTTACCTGATCTGTAACTTTGTTATATTTTCTGCAAAAATTACTGTGTATGTATTTTTTCCAACCTCTGCATGCAGGATATGACATAGACAGCAACTGCAATTAGTCAGACTTTTTTCAATCTAATTTGTATCTAGAAAGGAAAAATAATGCTTTTATGACATTAAATAGGAAAAGTAAAATATTAAAATTCTTTGTGTAATGTCCCAGCTGTTCCTTTTGAAGCAGGCTCAATTTTTGTGATAAAACCAGTCCTTTGAACTTGATGGCATCTACAATGTACTACCTGTCAACGTGAGTACCAAATTGACACTGAGATTTTCTCACCAGTTGTGTTGTCATCTGTCTAGATGATATTTTATGTAGAAGTTCTTGCCATCAGCATAAGAAATGTCTTTTTACTCCTTTGAATATTGAATACCAGCCTGTAAGGCTAAGTAAGGACCATCACAATTTCTCAAATGTGTTTCAATAGTCATACTTCCCTTGCAAGTATAACCGCTGATATGGATGGATAATGGGAAGTAGGTGGGGAGGGGAAACCAGAAGAAAATGGATGTTTTCAATTAAATATGTAAATATGTAAAGGTGTATTCCATGTCTTTCAGCAGGATTGACAGGATTGAGATTGAGACCTCTTTGACAGGGTTTTTTTGTGCTGTTTATGTAATGTACTATTTTTTTCTTATGGTATACTATGATAACAATATTGGGGATTTGAAATAGACCCCCGCTGCTCCAGCTAAGGGTGTAAACATGAGCTAGATTAGATTTTGTTTTACTGGAGTTCCATTAATCTTTTGGGCTTTCCTTACTGACACCACTGAAGAAGTAGTAGAAAGTCCTTCACTGAGCTCAATCCTTAGAAGTGGGTATTTTCCCACTCATTCTTCTCTGTTAGAAAGGGATGGTATGAAATATCTCAGGTTTTAAGATGTAACTGAGTGCTTTCTTAGGGAGCTCTTTTACCATAAGGCTATTACATGTAAACAAAAACAAAATAAAACATTGACAGCTAGTCCAGCATCTGGCATTCAAATATTGTTTCTTAGAGGTATGTGTTGTCAGTAACTCAAAAATGCATTTGGATACTGTGCTTCTTATAGAAGTGTTAGATATATAGGCAAATCCAAGCAGGTTTGATTTGCCACAATTTTCCTGATCTGTGAATTCTTTGTTGCTAAATTTAAACTAGAGTGTTTCTGTGCTTAGCCTCATGTTTGATCAGGTGTGTTGTTCCATTGCTGGGCTGGGAATCTTTTTGGTTTTTTTTCTGTGTTTAAATTGAAGTTAGACTGCTTTTTGCACAGATGGTTGGCAAATTTACTTATTGTAGATGTTTTGGAAGTCATCTCTTCATGGATATGCTTTTATGTTAGCCCTACAATAGGCAAATGTTATGTGGTGACTATTTGAAAATATATGAACTGTATTTAGACTATGTTTTCCAATATTTTTGGTACAGAGGTTTATTTCAAAGACTTTGTGAATGTTTTTCAATAAAAGGACTGTTCATGAGTAGCAAGTAAAATGGTAGAGGGTTTTGCATTTATGTGATGATCTTTGGATCTCTTTCAAACGATGTGGCCTGGGTGTTATTTTGATCTCTGAATGGACTACTTCTTTGGATGTCGTTCTTCAAATACTTGATTGTTCTCAGATAAGGGGAAATCATCTAACTGGGGTGAGGAGTATGACTATTTTTTTAAAGAGTCTCTGAGCAGCAACCCCTCTGGTTTTCTCCTGAGTAGCATCCAATCACCCAATATCATCTGTGCTTTTGCATGTCCTAAGACTTCACTTAGTTGCCTGTGGTGCAGTACAGCAGTAAGGAAGAGGCTTCTCTAGAAGGATGGGTTATTCAGTTTGCCAAATTATGTGCTGTTGTTGGAGAAGACATAAATTATCTGTAGAGAGACCTGTAGCTTCAATTTTTCTCATTACTATGCCCTTCAAGGCTGTAGGTTGGTGTGACTTATTTATAGTTCTGATTTTTTTTAGTTTGCTTATATATGTTTATTTATTTTGTATATTTCTGCATCGTAGAGTCATAGGATGCTATGATTGAAGGGGCCTTTAATGGTCAGCTAGTCCCAAACCCCCTGCCATGGTCAGGGATACCTTCCACTAGACCAGGTTGCTCAGAGCCCCATCCAGCCCTTGAGCAGTTCCAGGGATGAGAACTTTTCTGACCTGTTCAGTTCCTCAACACCCTCACATTAAAGAGGTTCATCCTAATATCTAATCTAAAGCTCCCCTCTTTCAGTTTGAAGCCACTAACACTTTAAAACATTGCCCTTTATCCCATCACTAAATGACCTGGGAAATGCTCTCATTCCTAGGTTGCCTCATTCTCTTGCAGGCCGAGTTAACCCATGCCTTTATCTGACCTTTGGCTTCAAAAATTCTCTCCCACTAGCAAATCCTGCTCTTCCAACAGGAGAGAGTTTTAAAAGGGCAGGGTCTTAAGATGTTTTTAGGATCACTTACCTTACATAATAAACCATCCTTCTGCCTTTGCCTGCAACTGAAAGTAGCAATTTCTGCCATGATTCAGTTCTTCATTCAGGTGTTTTGAAGGTCTGGAGCTGGGACTGTCTCTGATTTTGTTTTGTGTGGAGGTTAATTCCAGAACATAGTTAAGAGAGATGTTCTGTTTGTATTTTCTGTACCAGAAACTGAGTAAAACCCCAGAACAGAATGCCTGGGAGATTGGTAATATTTCAAACGGCAGGTTATGTTGGTTGGGTTCATTCCTGTTTTTTCATCCATTGTAGCGGAGCATTGTACTGACCAACTTTATTTAAGCATAGCTGTAGAACCTGATGATTCTGTTATGTGTCATCTGAGAGAAGGGTCCTTAATTCTTACAGAAATGAGAAATCACTATGAGGCATCAACTATATATGAAAAGAAGTCTAACAAAAAGTAAATGGGAATTCTTTCTGAGTTCTTGTTAATCCTAGTATAATTTGTGGTGTCTTTGACCTTTTCTCTTTTCTTTTTTTCCTGATTATTTTATAATGTTGATCTTGACCAATGTGTTCTAAGAGATGATACAAACAGAGATACCTCTAACCCTGAATATGTCTATCACTCTTCATACTATCAGCTTCAGTATTCCTTTTAGTGGATATTTATTTTTTCCATTGAACTAGATCAGTGCAAAGTTTGGCAGAACATCTTAACCAGATGACAGAAGTGTGTTTAAGCTAAGCTGTTGCACTGTTCATTAAATGGTTCAGTTGAACTCAGAAATGTTGAAACACTCTGGGAATAGTGGCTTCTAGCACTTCTGCTGGCAGTCCCAGAGGAAGCCCACAAAAGTGACCAGGGAGCTGAAGCCTAGGATGATCAGTAGAGAGAGTTGGAGTTATTCAGCCTGGAGAAAAGAAGGCTTAAGGAATACCTTACTTACATCCTGGCAGTACTTCAAGGGGTCTTGTGAGGAAGATGGAGAGAGATGTTTTACCAAAGCCTGCAGCAACGAGACAAAGGGCAATAATTCAAACTGAAAGAGAGTTAGCATCACGTGGGCCATGAGAAATCTTTTACTGTGAGGGTGGTGAGACACTGGCACAGGTTGCCCAGAGAAGCTGTGGATGCCCATCCCTGAAAGTGCTCAAGATCAGGCTGGATGGTGCTTTGGGCAACCTGATCTAGTTGAAAATGTCCCTGCTCATGGTATTGGGAGCTGGAACTAGATCATCTTTAAGGGTTCCTTCCAACCCAAAACCATCTATGACTTGTGTTCTCTTGCTTTAAATTAAACAAATAAAAGTGTAACAGATATTGAGAGTTTTTCTGTTATTGATAGCATTCTCTTGTGTTACTGAAAGGGTTCTCTGGTTTCTTATATTTTGAACCAAAATTAACCTTTTATTTAATTACACCTTCGGTAGACACCTTTCTTCTGTGCATCCTAAAAGAAATGTGACTGTTTCTATTAATTATTTTGTATACTGAACAATTCCAATGTAGTTCTGTGTATCAGCTTGAATCATAAAGAATAGAAAATTCTTTCCTGAATTGAACTAATATAATAATCAGATTTATTACTGAAAATAATTTTCTTGAAAAATATCACAAAGCTTTTCCAGAGCTTCCTAAGTATCTGCTCTCAGTAATGCTCTATTGAACATTCATTGTAAGGTGAGAATATATATGGTCTTGTGTATATATGTGCTCAGTAAAAAAGAATCAATATTTAAAATAAAAATAAGGGGCTTTAAAATTTGATATCACTGAATGATACTGAAAGGTAGTAATTTTGATGAAATTATCTGCTCTAAAGCATTTGACCTAATGTGCTTGTAGAGCATAATGTCTGGAATAATGATTCTTTTAAGATGCAATTTTAAAGAATTTCCACAGATGTTTCCATTCGAAGTTACCAGCTCCAGCCGGGAAACAAACAAACAAGCAAGCCCACCAAACCCAAATATAACTGTTCTGGAAGTCGTATCCTCATAGATGAAAAGAAACAGCTGACAAATAATTTTAGTTTCATCTGAACAGGACAGATCTTTCCTTACTTTATATTTCTGCAGTGTAGTCATCTATATTTACCATAATCTCATTTTAAAGTCAGTGAAAACGTAAACATTTTCACAGTGCAGTTCAGGTGACCTTTTTTAGATAAATGATAGACTTTAGAGTTTGATATAAATTGTGCTACAGAAGTGCTTGTCTTTGTTGGCAGATCGACAGCTTGCTAAGATTTTAACATACGTGTTATCACACTAATCCAGTCCATCATCACAGCATCTTTAGGATGTTGCTCTTCCTATTTTCAAGGCCCACATTTAATATTGAAATGTTTAATGCCAAGTAACTGGTTCAGTATTTCTGTAGGTAAGAAAAAGACAGAAAAATGGGCTTGTGATACAGATTAATGAAGACTCTGTCAGGATATTGAATTAATGCAGCAAAGGATTTGCACTATTCGAGGGATGTAGCTGGCATAAATTACCAGGATTTTCTGAAGACATCCTTGCAAACAGTTTGGATCCCAAATATTTTTGCAATGTTTTGTCTTACTGTAAATTCTTCAGTTTCTTGCCAATATTGTTACACTCTGGACACTCTAAAAATAGTCTTCCCCCAGAAGTTGGAACCTATGTGAATTTCAGAGTGTACTAAATGTTACCGGCTTTACCATTCCTTTTTTCTCTTTTTTAAGCTCCTTCCATATGAAACAATATTGAACATTATGAACAATATTTTCACCATGCAAACTTTTATAGTGTGGTCAAAACATTTGAAACACCTTCATCTACTTGTGATTTAGGTAAGAGAAGGTTTAAAGGTTAACAATGTGTGCATGTTTGTAAGAAGCTTCATGGGCAAAGACCTGAAATGCTTACCTTGAATACAAAAGCAGATATGAAGAAAATAAAAGCATTGTATGAAAAATGTTATGTGGTTATTTTTGGGAGGATATTGGGCTTTATGATGTGAGATGTTCCTCCAATTCTCCATTCTTCAGTGTAAGTGCTATTTTTACAGTCCTTTTCATCTGGAGAGATTTGTTGCCTTCTATAGCTCATTGTTTTACAAATATATTTTTGTTCAAGGAATATATTGCTTTTCACCTTTTTCACAGTAAATATATCTTCATGGATTCTTTGTCTAAAAGCTGTTCAGTTCTGGTTGTGCTGCCTGTGTAACTGGAGATCTCTACCTTAATCCTGTCTCAAATGCAGAATGCCTTACTTGTCATGATTTAGATATGGTTTAGTACTCTCGCTAAAAAAAACCTTAAATGCTGTTCCCTCTGCACCCCACCTCCAATTGGAAGCACAAAACGTTTTGGTTTGAGAGAATAACAATTTACTGGAAACAGAAATGAGATAAGAAATGAACAGTAACAGCAACAATGGTAATAATAAAAGTATGCAAAAAAGAGTAATTCACATGCAAAAATGGTCACTGTGGGCTCTGTGAGAATAAACAAGACTGGGCAGTTCCTCTGCCGTGTTTTTTTGAGCAGAAGGAACCCCTTCTCTCCAGAGGTGAGAGTGCCTTTCCCCATCACCTGCAAATGACTTGGGGTGGTATGGAATAATCTCCCTGTCTGTCCTGGGCATGTCTCCTCCCAGCTACTGCTAAAAATTAGCCCTGACAATTGATGGCAATGTAGGTATACCAGAATATTCTTCGGTATAAATATTACATTGGCTTAATGGGATTTACACTCTATTGAGAATAGGTGGTATTAATAATCATTGTCTGTTGTTTTCTCCCATAATTCATCTCCTTATAGAGGAAAAGGATGTCCTTTAGAATCCTCAACTTCACAGAGTGAAACTAATCTTTTCCTTAGAATTTTAATTTAAGCATAGACACATAACAAGTGATGCACCCACCTTTCTCATTTTCTGAGTAAATTTCCTGGAAATTATAGGGTGGGAATTTTTTTTTTTTGTCTCTATCAAAGACCAGGTATGTGGAACACAAGAAAATATCTCCTACATTATCTAATTAGAACAGATTCCAAATATATTTTGCTACCTTTCCTTTCACTGTTTGTAATAAATGATAATAATTTCAATTCCTGAGGGTTTATTTTTGAATTCAGTGTTCAGTGTTGGCATTGAGTTCCAATATTAGTTTTCTGTCTTTTGTATTTTTCAGTTTTCCTTCCTTATTTGTCTTATCTAAGGTCAGGTAAATTGCCCCTGCTATTTGTCTTGCCACTTTGTGAAGTGCCTTTCTGTTAGTTAGCATGACAGATACTGCTATGTGAATCACAGTTTCTCAGTGACTTCTCAGACAAATTAACTTGATATATGTATAGAGAATTTTTTCCCAACTGCTAGATCTGCAGAGATTTGAGAATTGGGTTGGGGTTTTTTGTTTTGTTTTTTTCTTTTCCTTCATCAGATTTTCTGAGCTGAGTTATAAACACTGTGATACAGCATAATGTAGACTTAGACTTGAGTCTAAGTACCTTGGTAGAATTTAGGTTAAATTTTCTTCTGCTGTTTTCAATTATTTTGGAAGTATATTAAGCAACAGATATGATTATCCACAGAAGTTTAGTACTGAAGTGCTGAGGAAAAAATATGCTTTCAGTTTCAGTGCGTGTAATTTGAACAAGCCTTTGAAGTTGCCAAAATGCTGGAGAGTCCTGGTAGATGTGATGGCTGTGTATCATTTGTCATGACAAGGGCCCCTACATTTCAGATGCATGTCAATATTACTGAGGTCCTATATGTTTTGTGTGACAAAAGACACCTATGGTTTGGCTGAATAATATTCATTTTTTCAGGAAGAGGAACAATTGTCTTAAAAGTGGATGTCAGGAAGCTAGAACTTAAATCATAGCTAGTTGGGATTGGTCTTTGTTTGAAAGTGATGGTGACATAAAGAATATGGAATGAGAATTAGAGAGCTCTTCTGTAAAGTCAAATAGCAACATTTCTGAAGTATGCTTTTGACCAATTTTGTGTTCTTACTTTGCTTCTAATTTACTCTTCTCAGTATATTTCTATAAATTCACATATTTAATATCTCAATGTAACACTGTAGCTGAATTTAAGTGATCAAAATGTAGCTTATCTCTAAATCTGCACTTTTTTTTTGCTTTCATCGAAGATCAGAGATAGTGCCATGAGTTGGGTGTTGTTGCTTGTTTCAGTTTTTAATTTAACTTCAGTTAGAAGGAAAAAAACCCACACATTTCAAGGAATAATGGAGGAGTAAAGTTTTGAGTTAAATGAGGGACATGTGATGGAGAACAGTCAGAGAAATTCTGTCATTAAATAAGGAAAGCTTCTGAATCCACACTGAGGCTTGTCTGTGTGTTGGTTGCTTTTCTTCTTACCTATGGCTCCCTTATCTTATGGATATCCCTTTTCCCCCCTCCTGTCTTGGTCTCCTATTCAATTCCACATAGTTTTGGTGACAGACTTGCACAGTTCAGATAAAAACAAAAAAGCAGAGGGATACACATATGAGAAGACCGTGTGGTACTCTGGATCATCCACTTCAGTTTCTCTTCACTGGATACAAATGTGCTCTCTTTGTCTTTCCCACAGGCACCTGAGTGTGAAACATTACTGCTAGTCAGGAAGCTGTGCCTGCTGAGAGTGTACACTTCTGCCTCCTTGCTTAATGTGAGAACTGTTGTAGTGGAGGAATTAAAGTGGTTACAATCTGTCAAAATGTTCATTCCTAGCTTTTGTAGCATTTTAGCTGAAAGACAGGAAAATCAAGATCTTACAGAACATGTATTGGCAAATTCATTTACTTGCTGTGTACACTTAACAGGAATCTTGACTGCAAGGTTCATGAAATGTTGCAGTGCTTACATCTATAAAACACAATAGTGATAACCATAAAAATGTATTTTCTCCTGCATTGAAAGTAGATCTTGTTGGGACTGTTCTCAGACAGAATGCATGTTTTTTGATACATTTAACACCTACATATATTAACAGTTTATATTATTTCAGGAAAATTACTGTAATGTTTATTTCCTAAAACCAAGGAATTTGAGCAAGTTTAAGTACACAAGATGAGGAATGATTTATTTTATGTAAACAGTTGAAAAGCCTCCTTTTAAGTCAATTAAAGATGATGAAAGAGTATTAATCGGTGAAAGAAGAGGTTTTTTTCCTTTCCTTGGATTTAAGATTACTAATATTGAAACAATACATTGGAAATTTGCAGTAGTGTCTGAGCCAGTGGAACTAAGAAAGGAAGTAGAGCTTCCACATATGAAACACATGCAGATAGTATCAAGATATATAGCAAACTGAGTATTTCTTACTTTGTTGAAATCAAGTATACAGCTTGTTTTGAAACAAGCTAGATTTCTGAAGGTAACTTTGGGGTATTTATTACTTTAAATTTGCTTTAATTCTCTGTTCATTTTAGTTTCTATACCGCATTTGAAAAATTTTTCAACTAAATGTGAAAGATACCAGAAATTTACGATACCAGAAATTAGTATTTTTTTTTTCCTACAGCCTGTTTTGGATAGTGATTCTATCTGTACCAAGTAGAGTCCACGTACACACAGCATAAGCCTCGTTTTATAGTAGATTTTCTTCCCCATTGCTTGACTAGATTGTATACATATGAAAAAAGAAGTCTATGTAAGATCACACAGAATTACAGAACTAATAAGTTTGGAAAAGACCTTTGAGATAATCCAGTTCAGCTTATCACCTTACATCACTTTGCCAACCATGGCAGTAAGTGCCACGTCCAGTGTTTCCTTAAAGATCTCCAGGGATGGTGACTCCACCAGATCTGGGCACCACATCCCAATGCCCAGGCACTCCTTCTGTGAAGAACAGATGAATCTCAATTCATTCAAGAAGATGAATCTCAATTTTCACTGAAGAACATTGATTGTACATCAACAACATATTTCGAAACATAATTTCATTTGCTTCATGTATTTTCAGTAACACTGAAAAAGAGTGGTCATGGTGAGTTTTTGCAGGATAGGCATAATGCAACTGCTATTTTTGCCTTCTATAAAAGATATAATACCTCAATGAACTTAAATATTATTTTTAAAAGAGAAGGAAATAAAAATCTATGACATAAATTCTTGTGAGCCACAAATTTGGCTGATAGATGATCAGGAAAAAGAAACTAGTCTTTTTTTACACTTCAGGTATGAGGTACAGACTAATTACGTGAAGCTCAAAAACATGTGTCAAAGAATTTTATGGGCCCCATTACCTTTCAGGTTCGTAAAACACTGCCAACAAGCATGTCCCTCTCTCTCCTTTGGAGAATAAATAGCTCAATTAATTTATAGAAGTCTTTCCATTTTGTGTGTAAAAGAAGAAAATCAAGGTAAATTAATCTGAATAAAATTGGAGTTGTATTCGATTAATCTTGTAGAAATTAATATCACAATGATGCTAATACCATCATAAATTTTTTTGTTGCTTACACTTCATTGTGAAGAATGCCAAACATAATTGTTTTCTTGGAATGGTAGTGAGTACAGGAGTTACTTTCATGGACCAATGTAGGCCTTTGAAAGTTTAAGCTAATCTTTGTACACATTTTTATCGCTTAGTTGACTCTTTTGAATTTTTTCTTTTTTGAAGCTTCATTTGCATATAAAATCACAGTTCCCTTCATCTTTCATACATGCAGTGCAGATCTGAAGAAATGACTGACCAGTTCACCAGGACCAACCCATGCCTGGTAAGTTCCAGTAAGTCTCAGATGAAACCAGGGGAACGTTTTTTGATTCCACAGTATCTGAGCCAAAGATGAGGAAGAAAATATATCTTTGAAGCTGTGATCTGTTTTGATGCAGCAAACATATTTGTAAATTGAAATTATTCCAGAGAAGGTGTTTTTTTTGAGCTTCAAGCTTCAAGCATTGTTTTGGCCTTCCTGGATTCAGTTCTCACCATCTCCTCTCTAAACAGGAGTTTTTTACAGAAATTGTTTACGATCATGCTTGGTGTAGGTAAGGCTGAATACTGTGTGTGGCTTCTGCTGCTTGCACTCTAGCAGATCAGGATCCTGATGAAAAGTAAATAGGAGGAGTGCAACTACTGTGAAGATCTGAAGATGTTAGAGAAAAGGAATACCTGTACTTTCCAGTGTTCATGGATTGAGAAAAATGGCCCAGAAAATTCAGACTATTAGTGTTTTGTCTGCAACTGTCTTTGGGATGAAGTAGAAGTATTTGGAGATCAGCTGTATCAAAGGTGTCAAGTCTGTTAGAATTGGTATGACTTTCTTCCTTTTCCCTATAATGCAGAGGTCATGCAGCAGAGCCTCATGTGCTGTCTTAGGCTAGTGGCCTGCTCTGAAACCCAGCTGACACAGGTGGTGTTAGACAGAAGGGTTTTTTACTACTTTGCTGAATATTTTGCTTAGAAAAAGGTGATCAGATTTTGGCCAGCAGCTGAGAACATGCCCAGCACTGAGATGTTAGACTGTTGTATGGTTTAGTACTTTCAATGCCTGGCCAGCAGTCATAATTAAATGACCAGTCTTTCTGAGTTACATAAATGTATGTTTCTACACATGCACATTAAAACTTGTCATCTAGGTCTTGTAACTGTGTTTACAGAAAAACAGCTACTTTGCTAATTAGAAAACATTGTGTCAGATTCTCTACAGGAATATAATTGGTTTGACCTCGTTTTTAAAGAACAGTACATTTATTGAAATAGAAGAAAAGCTATTGATATTTTCTTTGACTGGATTGACCAGATGGGAACAAAAAAAAAATAGAGTAAGACTTAATCTTCACTAAATCCCAATGCATCTTTTGTTCTTCAACTATCTCATTCTTCACTTATAAAACTGATGGTAAAAAACCTATAATAATTTTGTTTATCTTGTTTCATTGATCAAGTTATTAGAACTTGCAGTGAAAAAGAAATAATGACAGAAAGGGATAAAGTGGTAACTTTCTGTTTATATTTCAAGGCTCTCTTTTGCAAGAGTTTCCTGATATATTTAGGTAGCTTCTAGTCACAGTTACCAGTGAGTGACTGCAGAATTTATTTTAAGCTGCGGTTGTGTATTCTTGATCACTAATATGTGTGAACAGACCAACAGCTAATAATTGTGATTAATTTTCACATTGATAATTACTTAAAATCTGCTGAATTTTAATACATTTTATTTGAATGCTTTTCTGATAATTTTCAATCAATCTGCTGGCAACATCAATTATCCCTAAAGTTAAAGTCATTTTTCACTTGCAAATGTTACGATTTTTTTAAACAGCTGTTTCCCCTCCTGTTTTCCACATAGTAAAGAGTACAGCTGCTTCCTACTAAATGGAAACTATTACGAATTTTCTTTTACATATAAAATCAGATAACTGTTGCAATAGTCTCTGTATGTAGAATTTGTTATTTGGCTGGTTTCCCTAGTTCAGAACAAATTATTTGATCATGGCGTTTGTTGCATTATGATCCTGGGATGTTTTGTATTGAAGCATAGGGTCTAAACAATATCAATGAATGTATTGTAACTAAGAAGCAAATGCATTTAGGTGAACATGTCTCCTTTAGCTTGCATATTAAAATCATACTGATATGTTAATCTATGATAAGAAAAAGTGCAACACCAAGGGATGATTAGTGAAGACTGAGAATAGAATGAGATCAACAACAGTTTGATGAAGTAGAGCATTATGTGAAGTTCATGGAGAAGATGATGGGAAGTGGTGCTGCTTCCCCACTTGGCTTGGTCCTAGTGAGGCCACACATAGATTATTGTGTTCAGTTCTGGCCTCCACAGTTCAACAAAGGACCTACAGGAGGGGGTGCGGCAGAGGCCACAAAGATGATGAGGAGTCTGGAGCATCTCTGTTATGAGGAGAGACTGTGGCAGCTGGGCCTGTTTAGTCTGGAGAAGGGGAGACTGAGAGGGGATCTCATCAAATATCTCAAAGGCCTGTGCCAAAAGAATGTGCCAGACTCGCATTCATGGTGCCAGCAACAGGATGAGGGAGAATTTTATGAGGGTGGCAGAGTCCTGGAACAGCTGGCCAGGGAGTCTCCCTCTCTGGAGACATTCCAAACCCACCTGGACACATTCCTGTGTAACCTGCTCTAGGGGTCCCTGCCTTGGCAGGGGATTGGAACAGAAATTCACCCAAGGGCCCTTCCACCATTAGTATTCTGTGGTTCTGTTTCTTAATTATCAACATGGATTTGTGCAGTAAAATGAAAGATCATCTATCATCTTCCAGCAATAGAGATCCTTGGCATTGTGGTTAGTTGCAGGAGAGCTGTGAATCATTACTGGAATTGTGAAAAAGATGTGTCAACCCCATGGTGAATTAGAAAATAGAGAAGTGTTAATGTCACTATAGACAGCATTGTTTAGACTTGATTAGCAAAGCCAACTATAATTTTCCTTATTCAGAAACTCATACTGAACTAGGGAGAAAAATGACTGGATATTCAGAAAAATGGAATGTCCTGTCTAGAAATGAAGTTGAAAAATGCTTCACTTCTTTAGTCAAACAACAACTGAGAGATATAAAGTACATCACAAGAATAAAGAACAAAAAAGATTAAAAAAAAAAAAAAAGTGTTAATTCAGGATTAGGTGGAAGTGGAATTTAATTGATTTGGAAACAGGATTCTATTACATAAGGGGCTGTGATACCAAGGCATTTGGTTTGGTTACCAAAGAGATTTCATGTAGACTGTTTTTTGTCTGCTGACTCTTTTGGTCCAATTGGTTTCAGAGAGATAGCTTCCTTGAGTGCTGTGGCTGGCATAAGAACATGTATGATCATGTGGCTGAGATTACTCGTTCCAATAAATCTTCACTAAATCATGGAATTACCTATGGATTAGTGTCTTCATCTCCTGATATCTCTGACAGGTTGATTAGCTCCCTTGGACTGTTTGATAAGACTTTTTAAGTTGTGAATTACAGATAGAATGACTTCTGTTCATCAATATTGTATGTTATCTGTAGGACTTCCCCAAATGAGTCCTGGGAGAGATCCATGTCTTTCGTGTAACATTTCTTCTGTTGAGAAGATGCATTTAGGTATCCAAAATTATCTTGATAAAATTTATTTATCATTTTATGAGTTACTGTTCTATTTGATTCAGTTCTTTATTTATGCTAAAAGACAGGAACAAATGTATGCGGTTGCATCAACCATTTATTCAGCCCAATACTCACAGAGGTAGCTGCAAATGTATATCTAGGGAAATCTGAGGACAGAACAGGGCTTTAGGACACTTGTCTCTAAAGATCTCCATTCCCAAGCTGTTTTCTGCTCAGAGTCTGCAGTTGAATGAGATTTAGGGGCATTTAGTAAATGAAAATTTATTTCCATTAACTCCATTTAGCATGGATGTTGAGAAATTAAGGGGGTTTTGCCTCTTGTATTTCCTGGGGACACTGGACTCCACTGTAACTGGTGTGATTTAAAATGGCAATACTGTGCCATAAATTGTATACTGCGACAATGGGCAACAAAGCATAGTAATTTGGAAAACAATGATTAAATGTTAAAGTGATTTAATGTGGTATTTTTTTCAGTATGACTGATATCTGGTTTGTTAATTCATGATCACCATGTCACATTTTTTATCACACACATAGCTGGAATAGGGAATGAGCACATATAATACTACATTTTTAAATTGAAATATATGTTATGATGAGAATATAAACCACTCATATAATATATTCTAGATCTTCTCCCTTTCTTTTTGCTAAATTGAGAATAGCATACTGTGTGTTTGTGTATTTGATAAAGTAATTCTTAGAAACCTGTTGAGATGAAATTCTGTTATAGAGCCCTTTCTTATCTTTTTCTGGTCAGTTCAGAAACAGGTTTTTTGGGGCCATAAGGAAGCATTCAATTTTGTAAGAATTTGTTACATCATTCTTTTTATTTTTTATTATTACTTCTGAAGATAAACAACACAAAGTATTTTTTAGCTAAAATTTTAAGCAATAATTAAATCTGTTGAAATCAGCAGGAGGGGAATGGTGAACTTCACTAGAATTCCTTAAAGTTGGGATTATGCAAAACTGATTGAAAGTCACTTTTCAACTCAAAGACGTTTAAGTGAATCCCTAAATCTCTACTGTCCCCCTGGTATTACAATGAGTAATGAACACTCCATATTTCACTTGCCTAGTTGATCAAAGAAGTGGATTTCAGAAGGCTCAGTGAGCTTCTGAAGGCTTCATCTTTCTTTGCTGAAATGGGGACTGAGATTAGCTTTAGAATTCTGTCTCTTTAATCAGTGTGACTTTTATAAACTCCAGTTTATTTCCTTTTAGTAGACAATCCTGTAGGATTTTGTGGTTTTAATGTTGTTACAGCTTCTCAACAAATTTTAAATGAAAAATTTGCCCAAAATTCTAGATTAAAGGACCACTTTGGATTATGATTAAATTCTTTCACTTAGTAAGCAGATTTGAGTCATTTGAGAGGTGATTATTGGCAACTAACATCTGTCAAACACTGGCAGTAACATAATCCTTATGCAAAAGCCTATTATATTGACCTTATAGTCAGTGGGTTTAAGAGAAACATCCTTGGTGAAAAATCACATCAGAAATGTTCTTTCTGATTGGTTTAACAATACTCTTACTATTAACTTTATGGTGTGCTACCTAAGGAATAATTAAACCAGATGGCGTATTAAACTCAACTGAAAGAATAAAGATATTTTTACTTTTAAGTTGATCAAAATTAGGTAAAACAACATATGTTCATATGCATTACGATTCCTTTAACTACATATTAACTGCTTTTCTTAATATTCTTCCTGGTGATTTGAGAGCATTGCCTCCGAAAAAAAAACCACCAAAAACAAACCCAACAAAAATCCTCTTTGAATTCATTTTTTTTCAGACTCCGGTCACACATACCCCTGTGCTACTTTGTGTTTTATGTAATTTAAATAAACAGTTTGCACACTGCAGAATCCTCAAATTACGTGAAACCAAAGTGCAAGCTGTTTTGGGCCACATTCAAATTGTAAAAATTAGGGCAGGTACATTCAAAAAAGGGATTTGGAGATTGCCTCTAAAGAAGCACAGCTTGTACAAATGAGCAAATTACATTTTATTCAACAGATGTTGAGGAGGGAATTACAAATACTCCAGTTCCTGTTATTTTAGTCCTGACTTGCCACCATTTCTCTTTAGCAGTACCGTGCAGGGCTAATAATACAGAATAGCAAACCACATACATTATGACTGAATGTCTCTGCTGCCCATAAGCGGAGCTGTTATTTTTATTCCTCAAATAATTACTATGTTATTTTTATTCCCCATTATTTCCCAAAGCATAAAATTCTATTATACTTACTTTTTTCATACCAGTAACTCTTTTAATCCACTGATGGTATTTCCCTCCTAAAGATTGTCTGATGAATGGAATGCAGCTCGTGGAGGTATGCAGTCCCATTGCCTGAACTGATATAAAATTAAATGAGAGTAGAAACACACAAATGAGATTTATGATCATAAAGCATCATGGAATAACGTTTTATCTTCACAGCTGCTCCTTATCCAGGTGCTGTTCAAAGTACTAAAAATATTCATAAAATTAAGTTAACTGTATCTTGATTTTGTGAAGGATTCTGAATAATGTGCTTTCATTAGCTTGATCATTTTATGCATGTCTGTCTTCCTAGTATAAATTACTTCTTAGTCCCAACTACCTGTTCAAACAACTCATAGAACAGGGTTAACACTGAACATCTCTTCTTCTGACTGGATGAACCATACTTTTTTCTGGGAGAGCTTCAGTTGGTTGAAGTAGTAGAGAAAAAATTATCCTAATATTTTATCTATAATTGCCTATTATATTCCTCAGCTCTAAATTTCTTCTAGTTATAATGAAGTCCATAGCATCAATATGAGTTGTCAACCAGTCTAACAATGTTACTGTTCTAAAGTACAAAGATTAATTTAAACAAAAAGATTCTTGATCTTTTATTCGTGTTGAAATGGAGAAGCAATGTGATAACAGATAAATCAATGTAATTTACAGGTCTGGGGATTTCCTATGAATATGCCAAGCAGGACATTCATCTGAGTGTTTATATGAAGGCATTTGTATTAGCAGAGTTTACACACAGATAGCATAATACCAAACAAGCAAGTGTTGCTATTGGTATGTGGAAAAGAACTTTATTTTACTGGATTTAATATTCATTTAAATGGAGGGTTAATAGAGTCAGTCCAAGCTAATCCTGATGTAGCTAACATTTCAATTTGATGTAGAATGTTGCTGCCTTATTTTTATAATGCTTTGAACACTTTTATTGAATTCTGTATCTTCACTGCGCTTCAGTCACAAGTCTGTGTTACAGAATCATAGATATCCGAAACACTTGATGTTGGAAGGGAGCTCTGAATTCATCTGGTCCAACAGCTCTACTCAAGCAGGTCCATCTGAAGCTGATTGCATATGATTATGTCCAGATTGTTTTTTTTTTAGTATTTCTTAGAAGACTCCACTTGTGCCAGTACCCAGTCACCCTTACAGTAAAAAAAATGGTTTCTTCATGTTCAGAGGAAACCTTCGGTGTTTGTGCTCCATTGCCTCTGGTCCTGTCACTGGGTACAACTGAAAGGATCTTGACTCTGTCTTTACACCCTCCCTTGATCAAAATGTGTTTGATACTGAGATATTGATCAAATTCCCCTGAGACTTCTCTTCCCTAACCTGAACAGGCCGAGGTGTCTCAGTGTTTCCTTACAGGAGAGAAGCTTCAGTCCCTTTACCATCTTCATGCCTTCTCTGTCTATAGTATGTCCATGCCTTGTACTGAGGAGCCCAGATCTGGACACAACACTCCAGCTGTGTCCTCACCAGGGCTGAGTAGAGGGGAAGGATCACCTCCATCAACCCGCTGTCTACAGTCATCTGCTTTGGCCCAGGATACCTTGAACCTTCTCTGCTGCAAGGGTGCATTGTTGGGTTATAGTCGCATTGTTCCCTATCTGTTCTGCCAATCTGTTTTCCAAATGATGATTTCCAGATGATGGGTTTACAACATATGCACTTCTTGTTGAGCTTCATGAGGTTCCTGTCAGGCCATTTCTCCAGGCTGTTGAGGTTTGTCTGGATCGCAGCACGACCCTTTGGCATATGAGCCACTTCTCCCAGTTTTGTGTCACCTGCAACTTTGCAAAAGGAACACCTCTGCCCTATCATTCAGGTCATTAGAGAAAGTGTTATAAGGGACTGGTAGATCCCTACAAGCTGTTGTCTTCCACCTAGGATTTGTGCCACTGATCATGACCCTCTGGGCCTGGATATTCAGCTTTTGTTCAGTTCACCTTACTGTCTGCTCATCCAGCCCATACTTCAGCAGCTTTTCTGTGATGGTCTTGAGGGAGAAACTGTTAAAATCTTCACTAAAGTTAAAGTAGACAATACCCATTGCTCTCCTATTGTCTACCAAGTCAATAAGTTATTTTTGGTTAGAAAAGAGACCTGTTCTTTTTGTTGAGCATAGATTATTGTGGCTTAGAACAGTTGACTAAGACTTGAAGGTTAAACTATGATAGAAAAGGATGCAGAGTAAGCTATAAAAAGAAAGAAGATAATGCCAAATTTTGCCTGCCTAGAAATATCTAAAAATAAGAAAAGAAATTCTTCTGCAAGAGAAGAAAGATTCTTTTAATGTAATTTGAAGAAATTTATGGATTTAGCTTACACAGAGATTCATAGAACTGGTAAAGGACTATTCGGAAAATCTTTGCCCAAGTCCTTGTTAAATTTGACAATGATAAATGCTTTGAAAAGCTGGAAATAAGATGTGTTGTAGAAATCTATGAAATGAAGCAATTCTCAGGGGGTCTCCTACTCACATGCTTTCCTTTGCAGCTGAATGTTCTGAAGTACAAGTCTTGTCTTTTGTACTTAGATATCTCCGGACATGGCACAGGATTATTTACCACTATTTTCAAGCCAGTGGATAAAGAAATGAAAAAGCTGTAAAGGAGCTTATAATAACAGATAATAACAATTCTACAAAATACCCCCTAAAAAAAATCCAAACAAACAAACAAACAAAAAAACCCAAGAAAAAACTAAACCAACCAAATAAAAAACAGTAAACCAAACCAAAAATTACACCAAAGTACAAAGTTTGTGTTTCTAGTAAGTGCTTGAAATCAATCACCACATTTTGTCAATATGCCCTAGAACTATTAATAGAGATAGAATTAACTAAGGCCTTCAGAAATTACACTTAAAAAGTATTGAAATTATTTCATAATTCCATGTAACCTTCCTAGAATTCTGCATTATTATGAATCTATATTAAATTCAGCAAGACCTTTTCAGAAAACTTTAACCTTGTACTCTAAAAAAAGAAATCTTGCCCCATGTTATCTGTAGTTATTAGCAAAACCCAGTGGTTCTTACTGTTGCCATGATCAAGGAAAGCATTCAGCAGTCTGAAAGGAACAGGGTATATTGCAAATTTTTTTCACTCTTGCACACTGAAATAGCTTCTTTCAAGCTAGTTTTTTCTCCCATGTCTTAATTTCTCAGTTTCTTTTATCGGTTCTGTTCACCTACTTATGTTAGTCTTATGTTAGCTTTCTTTATAAAGAATTTGACATAAAATACTCACATGAAAGATACGTATTCTATAGCATTAAGTGGTGCATAATTCTACTCTTTGTAGTGTCTCAAGGTAGTTGAAATTTAAACCAATAAAGCCAGTGCAAGCTTATTCTCTACACATGAGTAACACTGCCTTCAAGTAGACCCCTCCTGATTTACAAAAACTAAAGTTGTTTTTAAAATACGGCACGTGTAAGCAAGAGAAAAAAGAGTAATGCATATTAGCAGAGTGAATCTCAAGAATTTTCTTTTAAACTCCATTTTTGAAAATGGAACTAGTGAATTGTTGCAGTCTGTTTCCCGGCAACTAGTACTGTCAACAGTATACAGAAGTTTTCCACATCACAGAACAATGAGATCAAGAGAAGAATTAAGGCAGTGAAAACACAAGGCTAGCATGGGAAAATGAGGAGGGATTAGTATAACTTACTATAGAGATATTTGATTCTTTCATTCCAGGTATTCTTATGTATAAGATAAGGTAATGGTGGCAAATTGAATGCTGTGCTTGTTGATTCTCTGGATTGGAAGCACTGGGGACAGCAAATCTTAATAACAAGCTTGCTCCCTGGCTTACTGACACACACGTAGTTCAGTGAAAGTTCTACATTTAAGTCTTCCGGAAAAGAACTCATTAAAATATTTTTTTTTAAATGAAAGATCAGAAAAATCCTGCTATATTTATCTCTCAATTCCCTAGGTTTGTCTCAAATGTCTGAAACATCATCAATCAATCCTTTCTAATCCTTTGAAGATGCTGGAAATACTTCAGTGGTATAGAGTAATCAAACCTAGAAGATAATGTTCTCATTTGAAGATAGCACTTCAAAATTGAACTCAGGGGTAACAGTATAAGAAATTCTTCTGAGAGAGACCAAGGTTCCAAATAGTCTAGTATATTGTCTCTGATAGTGGCTGGAGAACACTCAAGCCTGACCATATACTGCAGTCTGTTGTTGTAATTTATTTACCTTGAGCATCTGTGTCCATATCTGCTAACGTAGATAGCAGGGACGTCTGAGGATCCAAATCCATATGCAAAGTTACTGCCTTTAGAGCTGAGTTCCATTCTATCTGAACAGCACACTGTGATATTCCCTCATTTATGTGACAACACAGGCTAAATATTACAAAGAGGTTGTTTTGAGTTAAAACATTATTTGAACACATATTTCCAAATATTTGCATAATAGTGTAAGTAGGGAAAATTATCTATTCTTTTTTTCCATGAATATTCACCAGTTTGTTTTGTTCAGTTTTTTAAGGCCTGATACTTCTACCACTGAGACAAAGTTGTTTCTTTAGTTCTTTCTTGGCTGGAGATGGAGGTACATGTATTCTTGAGACATATAGCTGCCAACAAGTTACACTCCTTTGAAAGAGCTTTAACAGGATGCCTGAACTTCTTGCCCTTATGTTATCTTGTAACCTGTTTTATGGTTTCTCAACATTTAACTTGATTTTTAATATTGATGAAGTTTAGAAAGTGATAAAAAACTTTAGTCAGTGGTGTTTAAATGCAAGAAAATTTACTGGTTTGGGGTTATTTTTGGCACCATTTTCTGAGGTTCATCGGGGCAGCTGTAAAGTCCTGTTGATTGGAAGAGACTATAAATAGCTAGATTTTCATAAGTTTTTGATAGCAATCCGCATTCTCACCCCCAAACTTGCATCTGAAGGCTCTGTTAGTATTTGCAAAATCTTTTCTTATGGAAAACTGAATCACTTCAAGTTCTTAGTCTTTTGGCTTTGTACTGCCGTATGAAAATACTGATACACACTGCTGAAACACAGCTATGGTCACCTTTATATGATCATAAAGAAAACTTCTCCTCAGAAAGAATCACTGACTTTTTGACTCTTAATGTGCTATTTTCCTTTATAGTAGCAATTGGTGAAATTGATCTCAAAAGAGATGGAATTGAAATGATAAAAATGATCTAAGACAGTTCTGTGTCAAGGTTCAGCATAGGACCTACCTAACCTTCTCTTAGTTATTGGAGGAACCTTTTCCCTGTGAATTTTACATGTGCTGGTAAAAGAAAATATTACATATAGCAAATTTGCATTATTTTTAATGAGCTAATTCTCCCATAAGCTGTTGAGAACAATTGAAAACTAAATGAAATGCATTCAGATTTCCAGGAACAAGATGCAATATTAAAAGTAAGTTCCCATCTCTACTTTGCTGTAATGAACAATACTTTAACAATGTGCCCTAAATACATGACTAGAGATTACTTTAATTTGAAAATCCACACTGGTTCAAAAGAGATGGTAATTTCATTTAACCTGAAGTGTTATTTACTTTCTGAACTGGTTCCTGAATTACTGATGTATGATGCCAAAAGGTAAATTATTTTGAGCTAGATTTAATTTTAATTTTCTTGCATTTTAATTTTAATTTCCTTGCATTTTTTTGCTTGACAGAGGATTTCACATTCATTTCTTTTCTTCATTTTGAGGATCTTACTCTTTTAATAATTATGTTGCCTAATGCCCTAATCTGTTTATTACACTATAACTTAGCTTGAACAATGCAGCTTCTGTTCAAAATAAACGGATTTGGTATGTCTGTGAAATAGACTTATGTGTAGTAGGATGCTTTACCATCTAGAAAAGCTCGGAGGTTTTTAAATGCTTAAGAAATTATAATGCTGGTAGATTTAGCATTTGTATATCTGCAGGCTCATGCTTATTCAGTTGTATCAAGGCAGCTTAAGCTAATATCTAATCTTCTTATGGAATAGTTCTTCCTGTAACAACAACAGGATTGTGCGTAACAAGCTTGAACAGCGATGTGGCTCTGCTGTTGTGTGGAAGGAGGGAAGGAGGAGTTGCCTAACTTTTTTTTCTTTACCAAATGTTTGATTATGCTTGCATAGGGCAGCCCAAGAGTCTTCCTGTGGTGCTATGAATTCAACTCACACAAACCAAGAAGTCGTGAAGGAATCATTGTCCACCTTGATTCTCTCCTTTATGCCACTCCTTTATGTTCCCCTTTATTCCTACCTATCCATCAAAGTAGGAATTAAACAAAAGTGGCTGAAAAATTATTTTGGTACCATATTGAGCTTAGGTATCTATGACAATGGAAAAAACTGGATTGCATTTAATTATCCATGTATTAGAAAGGAAAATGAGTAAAAAAAAATTGCAGTGTTTTCCTGAAGAATTTAATGAATTACATACTGATGTTTTGCTTCTGACAAAAAAACTACTTATGAAGCATGAGGTAGAAATCTGAATGGCATTATATTATTTCAAATTCATAGTTTGTAGAAAAAAAATTAGGCAACTTAGTTCTATTCAGAGCAGAGATTCATCTCACTGCTCATTTTGCTCAGCACTTCCAGTTGTACTTTATTGGAATAATTCCCTTAGGCTTCAAGGAAAAGCGTAGAGCCTCTCTAGTGGAAAGGATAAACCAAAGGAGTTCATCACTAAAGCAGCTGCATGAGTTGATAGAAATCTAGAAAGAATTTCTAGAAGGGGTAGTGTAGGGAGAAAACAGTGTTGGAAATTGGGTAGCTTTTGCATTTTGGGAATGCAAAAGACTAAATAGATTTCTCTGTTGTGCAGTTCACTGATCTCATTGATGAACTGAAATAACATCACAGCAAAGAATAATCTACCTTCTCATCTACCTCCAGATTTTGTCCTCTCTTTAACAAATAGTGCAGCTAAAAGTGTCCAAGGAAAAAAGCAATAACTTTCCTATCTGATCATGTTCATTATGATCCTGCAAACTAAAATTACTCAGTCTTGTATTCCTTGTTGCTTCATACGCAAATGCTGTGGGTTTTTTTCTACCTCTGTTTTATAAACCCGTACTCATTTTTGACTGTGCTGAAATTATACTAAATAATTTTGCTGTAGGATGTTAAGTTATAAAATTGTTAAATATCATACTTAAATTGAGAAACAAAGAGCATAATTTGAATTTCCATGGGGTTTTTTTAATGGGAAGTCATAAGTTTGTGATTAAACTTTTTTTTTTCTTTATTAATGAGAAATGTGTAACACAAGATATATGGTGTGTTTTCTAGTGTTAGACAAGAAAGGGAAATATCATGCTATCTCTAAAGTAACTTAAATGCTTTTTTCCTTATTCAAAAATGTGAAAAACAAAATCAAAGATTTTGTGTATCTATTTTTGGTAGAGTTCCAAGAATTTTTTCCCATTTGTCCTACAAATCCAAAGTGAATTTTTCACATTTTTTTAGGAAAAAAGGAAAACATTTTCATATCATGCCTTGAAATGTTCAATGTAGAACTTTCTCAGTGTAAGATAACTTCCAAGAAAATACTGACACTAGAAACAATGTTTTACATATGTGTCTTTATCTTGTTCATAATTTTTCTTCTAATTAAGATTTTTCCGTCTACCCAATGCATAATTGATATAGCAAGTTATAAAATAAACCAAAACTAAACAAAATACAGATAAGAAGCCTCTTGAAAGGAGATATTTAAGATAATTTTTCTCTTCTTCTTACTAATCGGACATAATTTTGCATGTAGTGTCACCTTAATTTAAATAAAACACAGTCACATTGTGCAAAAAATGGATGTTATCTTCAGAATTATTGCTTCATACAGCCAGCTTACTTTCAGTAAAATATGACTTGATTTATTCTTAAAAATGAGTTTACCAGGTTCACCCCGGTTGTGTAATTTTGTTCATAATTCAATTGAGCATGTAAGCAGATCATAAGGCTGCAGAAAGCTTATCAATAAGCTTTGGAATCATAGAATGACTGTGTTTGGAGTGCCTACAGAAAAGATATTTGCAGCTTGCCTGACCTCTCATTCATGTAATATTGCTGTATCTATCTCTTTTTCTCCCAGCTTTTGTTCCTTTATTTCAAACACACTTAATTATATTTTATTCTTATCACCCCATTGGAGAGAAAGGATAATAACAATCCATTAGACTTTATTAAACTGATGATAAAAGCCAGGAATTCTAAGGGAATATTTACAAGACAACGAAGTTTTATTTTAAAGTATGGTTTCTTGGATCTTATAATATCCTAATACATCTTTAGAGCTGTAACGAAAAAACAGCAAATGGTCCTAATCTATTAAATATGAAGGAAAATTATGACAGAGGGATTAAAATTATAGTCAAACTCTGTCATTAAAAAAATCAGTAATTGCTCTAGGCTGTTCATTGTTATTAGTAGCTGAGATCTCTTTTTTCTTTGGTTTTGTAGTTTGTAACTCATATCTTTCTTGAATTACTTTCAATGGGATGAATTACAGATATAATGGGCAATTATTTTTTCTTGAACTTCCAAAATTCAAAGAATGAAATCTGTAATTTGAATGCTCCTATTTTTGATTCCTATTTCATATTGGATGAATGAGAATTTTGCATCCAAATAGAGCAATATTTGCATGCATACAAATCTGGGCTTGTCATTATTACAGAGAAAAGAGGGGCAGCATATTGACCAGAGGTGAACCAACCACGCCATGAGGGTTTGGGTGCTGGAATGCACAGCACTAGTATAAAGATAGGTTTTTGTTTTTTTTAATAGAAGATCTATTATAGCTTCCTCTTTCCTTGCTAATAATTAAAAATGGAAACTTTTAACAGCAATGAAAAAACCCACCATAATTGATAAAATGATCCTCTTTTTAGGTAGCACATGATGAACCATTCAGCTTAGTTCAAGAAGGAATCAAGGTTGTAGAGAAGTGGATTAAACTGAAACCATTTCTTTATATGGAAAATATAAATATTATTAATTCTAATAAAAATACAATTATTCTTTTAAATCCTTACAATTTACAAAGTAAGTCTCCACGATACCTGTGGAGAGGCCTCCACACTGACAGTGTATTCTCTATCTGTTAGGAGCAGAATTTCTTCTAACAGAAAGTGAGCCTGGCCATTGTCAGCAGCGTGGTGCTGCTGGATGAATTGCCAGTCTAGTAACTTTCTTCTTATGTTGCAAATAAGAGATGCTTTATGGGATTATAAGGAGATAATAGGATGATATAGTGAGAAATCTTCTGAGGTGATAGAGGTCACTTGGCTTAAATTTTCTCTCACTCTTGGTGTTAACTGAATATATGAGATGCACATCTGAAAGTGTTACAGTGTCAGAAGAAAAAACAAATGTCAGAATATTTTTGAATTTCTGCAGAAGTTTTATAAAGTTTTTCAAACCTTTTGAAGTTTTCCAAGGTTT
This sequence comes from Cisticola juncidis, assembly GCA_013400215.1. Taxonomy (NCBI): domain Eukaryota; kingdom Metazoa; phylum Chordata; class Aves; order Passeriformes; family Cisticolidae; genus Cisticola; species Cisticola juncidis. The sequence goes on along the minus strand of VXBR01009613.1, from coordinate 78,406 downwards.
GATTCAAATTACTGTGGTTGCAAATTCTATGACTTTATGTTGCTCTCTGTTATTTTGCCTCTCTTGTATATATATTTATTATAGTGCTTGAGTCCAAAGATCATTTCAGGGATGATACATATATTTTAGTTTTCTAGATCTCCACATTTCGTAGCTTTTCTTTCCTGACAAGTTCCATCATGCTGACCTATTGTTCCTTTAACTATATGTATGCTGTGCTTTTTAGCAGTACACCAGAGATAATATAGGTTTTTTTCTCATCTTTGCAAGGCACAGCTGAAAAATTGGACCCAACAGTATCCTGTTTCAAAAGCTTATATAATCTCAACTCATTGTTAGTGTAATATAGAGTCCTCTAGTATAATTTTGCATTTCAGTGAGGTTAATCCTAGACTTTCATTAAACTCCCATTGTGATCTGAGCTTCTAATGGAAATTTAGAAATATTTCATCACCTGCATATTTTCAGAACCATAGCTATTAGACCAGAAGTGATAGTTTCTTTCATAGGCATGAAGAATTCTTTGAACATTCATGCTAATTGACTTTTTTTTAGTTTTTAAATTTGAACTACATAATGTTTGCATTTTATGTTTAGAAATGAGATTTCCCCTCATCTTTTGCTGTCTATAAAAAGACACAAGTTCCTTAAAGAAAGTTTCTTAACATGAAAGCAAACCTCACTAGTCTTAGTGATACCAAGAGTTAGGAAATAGCATCAGGACCTCCAATTAGAGAAGGAACAAAAGGTTTGGAGATGTTTAGAATGGCCAAGAGAAGTCATGAGAAGTTACAGAATTTGTGACTAGAACAGAGAAGTGAGTCAGAGGTGAGGCCAGTTTGTGAAAATGTATCACTGGTATCTTTCATTGAAAAGGCATCAAAACACAGATGTGGAACAAGTGCTCAAAACAGAACCCATAGCTGTGAGGGTTTTCTGCTGCACTTTCGTGAAGCTTGGCTATTTTATTTTTCTTTGCTCTTTCTCGGGCAGATGGACCATGTTGACCACATTTGGTATCAGATTCTTTTGGGAGAGAAGGAAGGAAATGGAAGATGTGGCTCCATGGAGTGTGAAGTTGCAGATCTGGGCAGGCAGGAAGATAAGATTAGAAAAGCAATACACATTCCCTAAGGCATTTGTTGTGTATGCTGCTGTTAGTAATATAAGCAGATGCTGCTACTCATTAATGTCTCAGGTCCTGGGTTCTGCATTGTTAAAGTTCTGTAACAGATGCTCAGCAGAAAATATTCCTCAAGAGGAAGGGCTGTGTCAAACCTGAGCACTGGTCTGTTTATGCTGTGGTCCAAAGTGGCTCTAGCCTCACAGTCCTGCTAAAAATGATGGGGTTTTTTTTTAACATTTTGACATGCCAGAAACTGTACTTTCTTTAAAAATGTGCATAAAAATTTTACATAAAATGGATGCAGAAAGTAGGAAAAAAAAAGGCCAAGAATTTGGGCAAAGATAGATATTTTTCTTGTCAAATTGCATCAAATTCACACTTGAGCTTAATTGTACTTAATGGCTCATAAGGAGGCTCTAGTCTTAGTGACTGACAGAAATCCAGTGACTGTGACTATCAAAAATAAATTCTTAGATTGAATCCCATTTGAATTAGAATAAAAAATCTCTTATTTTCTTATTAAATGCTGAAGGTTTTAATGAGCTCAAACACAGGGATGAGTTAGTGAACGTTCCTTTACAACGGAGCTCCATGGTTATGATATAAATATTTTGCTGCTCAACACATACAGTTTAAATACGAGTCTAATAAATGGTTTCTGCTCCTTGCATGGTCACTGGGGAGATTCCAGGTAATTTCAAGGACATTTAACTTCCTCTAGACACTATATTATGTTTCCAAGAGTATTTTGTTAATTTTGTCAAAATTAACAGTAGTAAATAATTCTAGAAGCCCTTAAATGTAAAAAAATCTTTCCAAATTATGAAGAATCTTTGTTTAAAAATAGTGAAAAATTAACACATTCATATTCCTGTTACTCATCAGAAAGTGTGCAATTTCCTAATTTATGGAAAGACTCACAGGTCTTCATCCCTTGGATCCATGAAGGATCTGGCTGTATTCTGTCAATTACTGCATCTCATGTTGTCATTGTATAGTAAGAGATTAAATCACTTTCTTTGGTGCTTTCTTCTAACATTAGCTTAAGCTTTGTAAAGATGATGTGAATCTATTACACAATTTGGGTAGGGTTTTGCTGAATGACACTTGCTTCTCAAACAGCAATATAGTACATTAATAATCATTGTACATTATGTTCTCAAGCTAATCTATTCATAGGACTTCGGCTGAAGATTGCTTAGCTTCTCAGTCAGGCTTTAATTACTTCAGAGGCTTACAAGGAATCTATGAATCTATTAATTCAGAGGGCTTGCAACTGGATTATTCAGGGATTATTGGTTGTCTGCAGTTACTTGTAATTAGCCACCTGATTTTGGCTTTTTCTGTCTCTAGGGGAGAGAAGCTATCTGTCTTAAAATTGGACAGAACTGAGGCTCGAGTCCTGTTAGCTTAGCTCTCTGAGCTGTGTGTAGAGCATACTTTAAAAGGCACTTGACTTACCTGTGTAAGTTTCTCTGTTGGTAGCAATGGAGATCACAATGCTAAACCTTCTTTGTAAAACATTTTGTGAGTATCAAGAAAAGCTCTGCATAGGACCAAGGACTTTTTTATCACATCTAGTTAGCAGAAACAGATCAACTAGGACAAACAGTTAAATAAAGAAGGTAAATACCATGATAAACTTGATGCATATAAACTACTCTTGATAAGGAATTAATACCGATATTAATGAGACCAATCTCAATTAAGGGGGCAGTTAGTGTCAAAAGTATTTTTAGGTGCTGATAGGAGCTAATTTATGCATCCATCCCTGTACTATATGAGAATCACAAATATTGTGCATTAAATCAGTATTAGGCATAAAAGTTATAAGAACTCAGCATGTATAAGCTAGCACTGATGCTCTTGCATAGCCTATATTTATAACTTCATCAGTCAGCTCACTTATGTAGTGTGTGCACTTCATGCAAGCTGTATGGTTCAGTGATTCTAAGAACATTTTAGGTAGAAGTACCTCAGCACATGGGAGACAGTAACGAAGCAAGAAAAAGGGGTAGCTGATCCCACCTGAATTGATTGATGTACAACAGAATTTTCTTTAACTATGAGGCTGTCTAGTCACTGATGAAAAGTACCTATTATTTGCTGCACAGCTGTCTTGCCAACACATTGCCATTTTTTTGTCTGTATAAGATATAAAAACACCTAAAGCTACCTGATATCATCTGAGGAACAGATAAGCTTGGCTGTCTGCTACAAACTATTTAATTGTGTGTTTAGAATTTTTGAATGAAAAAGGACAGAGGATAGTCAATTAAACAGATGTAGAACTCAAAGCCAAGGAGGCAATTACTTATTTTTCAGTGATTCAAGCTACCAGCTTGCCAAACTGTGGAGTAATATCATATTCTGAAACAAAATCTATTTTTTTTCTGAGCATTTTTAAATTAATCCTTCTTGTTCTTTCTTATGGTGTTAATCCTCTTTGGCTTGTTTAGCCTCTTCTTTCTCAGTGTCTAAGCAGAATTTGATTAAACCAATAGATTACACAAAGATAATATACATATTTTTATTTATGATGTTTTCTGTATGGTTTTTAAGCATGTATTACACGTATATATTCTCCAAATAGCTCGCCTAGTTTAATCCTATAATTCATTACAGATACTGGCTTTTCATCTTCTGGAGAAAAATCATGAAGCAGTGTAAGTGAAAAAAAAATCTGGTAAATTCACAGACTGAATCTGTGGAATGGCATACAGAATCATAGCATCATAGAGTCTATCAAGTTGGAAGGAACCCATAAGGAACACTGAGTATAACTCTCTGATCCGTGCAGGACTATCTAAAATTAAATCATATGACCATGAGTATTTTCCAGACACTTCTTGAACTCTGATAGGCTTGGTGCCACAACCACTTCCCAGAGGAGACTGTTCCAGTGATTGACCGCTTCCTCAGTGAAGAACCTTTTCCTCGTGTCCCAGCTGAATTTCCTCGGATGCAGCTTTACTCTGTTCCCTCCTGTCCTGTCACTGGTCAGCAGAGAGCAGTGGTCAGCACCTGCCCCTCTGCTTACCCTTCTGGGGAAGTTGTAGTGACTGCAGTGAGCTCTCCTCTCAGTCTCCTCCAGGCCCAACAAAGCAAGTGACCTCAGCCACTCCTCATATGGCTTCTCCTCCAGACCCTTCAGCATTGTCTAGAACTCCTTTGGCTGCTCTAGAAGGGGGTTATATCCTTTGAGGCACCTCAAACTACCCCCAGCACTGGGGGTGAGGCCACCCCAGGGCAGAGCAGAGTGGGACAATCCCCTCCCTTACCCAGCTGGCTTTGCTGTGCCTGATGCCCACCAAGACACTCGGGGCCCTCCTGGCTGTCAGGGCACAAGTGACTCATGGTCAGCTTGCCATTGACCAGGACTTCAGGTTCCTTTCTGTGAGGCTGCTCTCTGGCCTCTCATTCCCCAGTTTCTGTGTACAAACCTGGGATTTTCCAATCCCAGGTGCAGAATCCAGCACTTGCACTTGCTCTTGCTAAATTTTATTCATTCATGTAAAATTGTTGAAGGCTTAAGGTTAGACTTCCAAAGTTTAAACTGTGAATTGCTATTGCCTAGGACAAGATTTCTCTCTGGATAGTCTATGAATATTTTAGTGGGGTGTGATAACTGAGTCTTATGTGCCTAATGAATACTACAGGAGAGAAACATTTTCTGCTCTAAACACTAGAAATGTCTGTTGCCTTTGTGTTGTGTCATCACATAAATCTAAACTGTAGCTCTCTTTATAATGAAACAAAAAATTGTTCATCTATTTTGCATGCTATTAAATGACAAATATGTCACTTAATGTAAAGGTTGAAAAGCCTGCCTTGTGCGAATATGTTGTAGACTTGAAACAGTCATGGAATAGGAACTTGATTTCGTTTTAGGTACTAAACAAATGGAAAATAGAGATACTTCCTTTCAGAAAATTTATAATTCACCTCTAAGACTACAGATAAGAAAATAAATTCTGAGAGGGCCAGAGGGGAATAATGTTAGTGTGAAGAATGGCAGTCCCAGCATACCATGCATATTGCTGAAGTGAAGTATTATCTTTATGTAGACTTCTAATGTAAGTAAGGAGAATGACAGTGTAAGGGCTTTTCCCATTTATGTCAGGGTAGAGTATAAGAAGTTGATACTGATTTATGAGTCTTACAGAGCTTGAAACTTGACTTTCTAGAACCTGCTCCTCTGAGGCAATACAGTTAGCAGCTTTTTAAATGGAACTAGTAGCTCTGTGTATTTCACTGAAGGATGATAAAGACTAAAGATCCTGAATACTAGATTAGCATCTGTTTCTCTGGTGCAATCAGATAGATCCTCTGGGGTTTCAAGGTTTGATGAAAAATGTAATCCTCTTTTTAGGGATTTTTATTTGCTTGTTGAGAGTTTAGGGATTTTGGTGGATGAATGATGTATATCTATTTTTCATCTTAAAATACGGCTACAAAATCCGGAACTTTATTGTTTTGAACAAATGAATTAAAAAAAAAATCAGTTCATATTCAAAATGAAAAGTCATGTGTTCTAGATTCTCTTATGTGATGAAATAGAATAAACACCAGGATGTGGGTGAAATGTATAAGAGAATAATCATCTTCTGTACCAATCCTGCTAAGTGCCTGCACCTTATGATGGATCATATGGAAGATGAGGAGACTCGGCATCAGTCTGGATAAGCTGTAAGTGCTGTTTATCACCATTAGCTCTCTGTTAATTGATTTTGTTTACAACTTTTGAGACAGTCACTTTTAGGAAACTCATCCATACAGGATAGTGAAGACACCTTCTGTGCTGCTTATTGTTACATCTTTCCTGATCTTTACAAGATTGAACAATGTCTAGTGAATTCATTTAAGTGTTGATTACATTGTCATTATGTGTCCTCTGGAGTTTTTTTGCAGGAGAAGAATAAGATGATCAATGTGGAATATTGTGAATAGACTTAACTAGATTGCAACATGGCACTTTTTTGGAGGAGATTTCATTTAGATATACCATCAGATGTCTTCTTAAATGCTGAACTGATGATTCCTTTTATTTGGCTTTTGTTTCTTGAATGTGTCATTTAGAAAATTAACAGAGATCTGTTCACTAGAACTGTGGTTTGCCTGACAGTGAGCACTCAAGGCATTGTACTGTTCTTCATATTCTGCAAGGTTTTCTTTCTTCATTGTTTGATACTTCTGTATTTTGACTGTCTAGCTTTTATAAAATGTCTTTTTAAGGAAGGAAATTAGGAATTCAGAATCACAGCCAGTAAAATCAATTTGAAGTGAATAGAAAAGTTTTCATGAAAAACTTTGCATTAAATGTCCAGCACTCAGGTCTCTTGCAGTTGTTCCCTAGTTGCCTTGTAGCCCTGTTCTTGTAAGCTGTCTGAAGCTTACGGCACCTTGAGTACTGCTTAATTACTATGCAGATGAGGAGAGAGACTTTTCATAGACAGTATGGTTCCTTTAAGATAGGAGCATATATCTTCAAGCATCTAAGATAAAGAAAAATAATTGCTAGCTATGCCTGTTTATAGGGCAGGCGAAAATAAAAAGATTTAAAACAATCAGTGGTAGTGTCAACTTTGGGAGCAAAAAAGTACCCAAGACTTCTCTCAACACCTAAGTAATTGCATATTTTAGAGGAGATAGAACTTGCTGAAATTATTATGAGAATTTCATGTTTTAGTGCCTGATCTTTGTTTACTAGACATCTGGAGTATTCCCCTGTAGTCTGTGGCTTCATCAGAATTTATAGAGATGTAAGAACTAAATTTGACTTCACAACTTTTGCATTTAAACCTTCTTAATTCTCTTACACTGTTGCTTCTCCTAAATATGCAAGTCTTTTCAGCTTGCCAGCATTTGTGAACTCCTTCAGAAAAGGCACTTAATGTGTGAGAATGATGTATATATTTTATTACCTAATTTAATAGCTATGTTTGGAATTACTTAAGAGAGAGTAGATTGCACTGAGATCTTTTCAGCCCGACCTGGACATCACTTTAAATGAACTTCCATAATTTAAAGTCAGTTGTTCTTGTAGATAGATGCTTCTATTAAATGTAGGTAAAAAGGAGAAGAATGTTGCAGTTTGTGGTCATGTGAGTAAGAAATGGTGACATTATTAAAGATTTTCATGTATTAGGTATGAAGCTCTTAAAAACAATAACAGGAACAAGGAAATATTAGGGATGGTGTATTTTTAAAAAGCTGGGCAGTTAATTCACTCTTAAGCAGTTTTTTTCAGCATCATGACTGTAGAAGTTTGGACGGCACCTGAAGCTGAGTCAAAAATTTCCACTTTCACCCTCAATTTTAGGGCATATATTAAATGTTCTTCAAAAAATAAAATGGTAAGTTAACAATGCTGTCTTCTGTTAATGCAGAAGTATTAACACCAGAAATATGAGTAGAAACATTTTTATTTCTAAAGACTGTCATTTTAGCTGGAGCGTAAGCTATCTTGGTTACTGTGTTGCAGCTACAAGTGCTGGTTCATTATCATCATAATAAAGAGGGCACTCACACTGTAGAACACCACTTCAAAATGCCATTTATTGGAGCTAAGACTGTAAAGGAGAAGCCGTTTTGAGATTTTACAGGATTTTCCTAAAAGAAAACTCTTCTATTGATAAATTCAACCAAAAAAAAAAAAAAAAAACCCCAAGAAAAAAAAGTTCATATGAGAACTTCTTGCCTTTTTGCCTAAATACAAACCCCATGCTGAATAGCTGCCTACAGGTTCCTGTGTTAGCCTGGGTGGGCTGTGGTTCTCCTGCAGCCAGGGGATACACACAGCACAGCACAGGTGTGGTGACACAGTGACATACGTGTAGCATAGTGCAACACAGGCATCACCTCATCATCTGCTCAAGTTAACTGTTGTGTGGATCACTAACTCCTCAATTTACAGTGGTCTTCTGGTTACAGTTACTACAGGTACAGTTCTGGAATTTTACAGAACTCACTTGGTGTGGTCATTACATAAAGAAACACCATGTTATATTGTAGAAGTAGTTAATGCTATTTTTTATGCTTAGTTTGAGATTAGTTTTTAATTTTCTGATAAGATCTGGACTGTGATAATGCCTTAGCCCCTTCTGTCTGAAGATGACTTTTTCATTAGTTCATTCTTAGGGACGGAAACAAATGTCAGCATGTCATGTAACAATATGTGGGAGCTTTCCTTTAGTTTATTTAATTTTGGGGTTTTTACTGTTTTTTGGTGACTTGAGGACAAAGATTTTCACCTTCAAATTTATCTGATGGTTTCAAAGGATTGGAGTCCACACTTTCTGCATAGTAACTTCTAAATTGGAAGCAGTGGGCTCACACATCTCAAACTAGGTGTGAGTGAAACACATGGGATGTATTTGTGCTTCTTTCTCTTTTTAAAAGGTAACAGTTGCTTATGCTAGTGAGCCACAGGATTACACAGCACCGAAAATTACAGGCTTTGGGGAGAAAGCTGTAGGGGTGTCCCATCTCTTAAGGGTACTTGGAGATACTAACATTCAGTTCCTTCTATGCCTTGAAACAGGAATTGGACCTGAAGTTCCTCCCTTTGAAGTGCCTTACCTGATTGTTTATGGAGTCATTCACCCCTCTGACTTTCTCTAGTGTACAGTGTTCATAGTAACTGTTAGCATCCAGTGTTTATACTGTTAGTCTGTAGTGTTTATCTGTGTAGCTCAGGTGGCTTTTCTTTATTTGCTCTTTTGGTTTCTGTTCTGGAAGGCCTCATAGTTTCCTATTCTGAGAACAACCAAAGTTACAAAACTGTCACTGCTTTTGGATCTGGACAATTTGTAGACATCAAAACATTTGACTGTCTAATTCAAGCCATTTCCCTAGATATTCTCTAGAGTCAATCAAAAGTAAGAGGCAGAACCAGCTCCAATCCATCCTGTTATTTTGTGCATATATCTTATGACAGGATGAATACTTTTTTTGTGATGGTGGTGTCTGATCAAACCAAGATGACTAATGTCAGATAAATGTCTTTGAGACTGCTGAAGTAGCTACAGTTAAGTCTCAGCTAAATGTTTTACTGAAGGACATTAAAAAAATCTATGGCCAAGAAAGCGTTGACAGTCTGCATTTTTAGCCATTTTACTGCTAGCTTGGAAAACATTTTTTAATTGTGTGTTTACCCAACCATCCTACCTACTCCTTTTCCGATAGCTGAATTTTGGTAAATGACACAGAATATTTCATCTGCCTGTTCATTTCACATTCTGTTAGTTTCTTTTATATAATGAGAACTCCTTGGCCATGACCTTTCATCAGACGAAGACTAATCACTTGAAAAATATTCTTTGAATGCCTGAAAAAAACCTACCATGAATGTGCATGACAGTAATTAAATACGTTCTGCAAAAGGAGGCAGAGAACCAGGCATATGCAAGGAACTTGTGACTTACTGTGCAGTTTATTCTGTTAACATATAGAAAATAAAATGTTTGTACTGTACTGAAGTACTCAAGCACTAGAATATTAATCTGATTAATAAATCTTTCAGGGAGACAGCAAAAACATCTTTGTGTCTAAACAAAATGCATGAATCATTCTTTAAAATGTGAGTTAAAAAAAGTAGTATTGTCTCACTTTTCTTTGCAGAGGATTCACTTTAGTGCTTTAAGCTGGTCAGTCCTCTGATGATCCCCAGAAGGTACAGTTTAATTTGCATACAATTGTTTTGTAGACTTTTTTTTCAGTTAAGCCTATTATTCTTTTACTCTGCCCTGTGCAGTTTCTACGGGCCGTTCCATGCAGGCCCTGTTTCCAAAGTCTGGAAGTGAAAACATTAATACTAAAAACAATCCAACAAATATAAGTTAATAGTGAGGCTAAGAAATTTTAGTTTGTGTGACTACTCTTCTTTTATCAGTGTATATAATTTTGGACATTAGGAAGAAGTTCTTCACTGAATGGGCTCCCAGGGAAGTGATAGAGTCATTCTCCCTGGAGGTGTTTAAGAAGGGACTGAATGTTGCACTCAGTGCCATGGTCTAGTTGACGAGCTGGTATTAGACCATAGATTGGACATGATGATATCAAAGGTCTTTTCCAACCATGCTGATTTTGTGATAATGGCAGTAATAATACAAGAATATTCCAATCGCAAATAGTTTTTTAGAATGCATCTCATTTCATTGGCATATGGGTATGGTCTGTTTGACATACAACTAGATCTTTGAATATATTTTTTTATTTGATACCTCCTGATAACTGAAATGTTCTCCAAGAGAAAATATCAAGCTCTCCATTAAATTTCATTAAATATTCTGAAGAGCTGAAAGGTCAAGGTTCATCCAGTAGACTCCTAAATCAGTTGTGGCAGTTAGAAGTTCAGTTATGCCCTAAATTTTTGGCAGTTAAAGTTAACTTTTCCAGCTCATACAAGATTATTAGCTGTCATTAAAGACCTACGTATTCCTCCCACTGTATCCATATTTATCTGTTGATCAGAACATGTTTACTAGTTCGAGCCATTAAGTTATCTGCAGTAGGTCTCAGTGGTCTTTATTTTCAACAGTAATTAAAACTTCATGATAGCAGAGGCTCTTTCAGGCCTGCTGTGTACACCACTAGTGTCTTCCAAGAGGAGTGTCTTACAAATATATCATGATATATTTGCAACAGCAAGTAAATCAGAGGCTAGGAGTCTGGCTTAATTATTGCAGACTGCAGCTGCAGAAGAAGTAGCAAGAGAGTGGAAGAGGAAAGGTTGACCCAAACGTATTCTGTAGAGAACATTTATTAAGTGTGGTATTCTCTGGTTTTTTTCTCTTTGTTCCTTTAGAAAACGCTCTTCTTATTCATAGGTGGAAGACGATAAGGGATTGTTACAGTATCTTCTCATGTTAAATAGGCCATAGAATGTCACCCAATTGCCTCTGTACTGAAGATAGTGTCTGCTGGGTTTTTCCTAAGCCATTTTTGCTGGAATCTAATAACAGTAATCTGTCTAGTACATCTCTAAGTGAGAAACTTTATTAACCTCGATAACTGACTTATTTCCTTGTTCAAAGAAATAGGATAAACAAGTATAACAACAGATGCTTTTAAAAACACAGTTTCAATTAATTCCTTGGTGATTATACAAATATATCAGAAGTTGAAGATGAGTGTCTTGCGATCAAAAATTTGAGAGAATATTTCTGCTTTGATTTAAAAAGAGAAATTACTTTAAATATAATGATAATATATATTACTCTCGATATGTATTTTAAATTATCCAAATTTCTAAACTCCCTTATACAAATTTTTATTTGAATGTAATTATAAGTTTGAAAAGATATTCTTTTCCCTGTTTCAGGAGAAATAAAACCACTTTACCAATCAAAAGATTTTTGAAATAAGCTTCCTGAATTCTCATCATAATATTGAGTATATCTGATGATAAGGAAAGAACCTGTGATGATTAAAAAAAATGTTAAACCAAACCAACCAACAAAACCTGGACCAAAGGATTAGTGAGGAGACAGTACAGAAAGCAAAAAATAAATTATTTACAAATTACCATTGAAAATGGCAATAACAATGAATGTTATAAAATTACAAGGTAATCAATCAGATTCATATAATTTCTCAAAATGTTCTGGATGAAACCAGTATTTTGATGAATGGGAGTTTTGCTAATACTACTTTTTTGACACAGATAATACTAGTGTAGACCAGCAGGAGGAGAAGATTCTGAGCTATTGTAAATCTACTAACTGATATTATCTAAATATTAAGATAGAAAAGCTAAAGAAAATTACTGCTCCGCTTAAGATGACTAGGGAGAATAAGGGAATGAAGACTTTTAAAAACTACCTGCCACTTGCCTCAGACTGTCCCAGAGCCTGTTTCTCCTAATTTGTGGCCTTGTGCATTGCAGATACCTCAGCAGCTGCGAAGAGCAAAGAAAAACATGGAATCAGCCTTTCTGGACAGTATTTCAAGGTGTTATTGGTGTAGTATGAAATACATAGATGAAGAAAAGCGACCGAACTTGAAAGCTTTTTAATGTGAAAATGTTTTGAATACCCACAGTTGAATGTATCATTTACAGCATGCAGAGTGGCGATTAAGAAAACCTCAATTCAATTTTGCAGGCATTTTGCAGCCATCTTGCACAAGCAGAAGTGAGGCTGAAAGCAGACAGCAATCAGCCAAAAGTGCTCCACTTATGTTTTGACATTTTACTGAAGCCCAGTAGAGTTGTTTTTATCAGCTGTTCGAAGGATAAACATTAGTTTGTTACACAGAGGAAGTAGTGCTCCTCTAGGTACAATTAGCAGGCACCACTAGACAAGGCATAGATACATTTATAAAGACAGAACATTTTAGAGATCTGTCAATTTTTTAATTTTTTTTTTCCATTCTGGTGTTGGCTACTGTGTTGCTATCCAGTATTGAATGGCTCCAGGGCCCTGCCCTGTTGTCCTGTATTTTGATACAGCAAACACTTTCCTGTACCTCCAGAACGTGGGTTTCCAATTGCAATTGGCTGCTTAGGGAATTGCTTCACCAAAAAGGTCTTCTGTTCCTCCCACCCCTCTGTAACTCTGTAAGTATCTCTTCAACAGCCACCTAACCATGCTGTCGCGTGAAAGAATGAAACAGCTAACATTTAATTTTTATACGACAGAACAATCTGTACCATATATAATATATATAATAAATCTATGATACTGAAGCATCAGAGTAATAGTTTAAAAATAGGGTATTTTTATATAGGCGAAAAAGATTAATTTAATACTGTTTTTTGAGGAGATGTTTTGTTAATTGAAAGAAATAGGTGGACACATTAATCAAGAAGTTTTTTCAAATCAAATTTGGCAAACTTTGCATAGAATGCAAGTGCAAAGAAACTTGACTAATACCAAAGTCTTTAGATTGAAAAACACACTTTTTTAAATGGAAATAATCCCAAACAAGCTAAATTAAGCATAGATATATATTTCCAATAAATAATAACAATAGACTTAAGAGACCAGTGATCTTAAGGACCTTTTCTAATCAATTGGTAAAATTAAACATCTTTAGAGCAGCATGATCCCTAAATTTTTATTGTGTATGTATGCAAGACACACAGGTATGTATAATTTTGTTTTTCTCCCCCACAGCTATTATTTCAAATATCAGGAAAATTTTTTAGACAGTCCAGAATATTTCTTATTATTATATTCCTCATCATGTATGTCAGCTTCTAAGCCACAGGCAAGGAGCACCTACCTGGCTACTTCTTGAGCCTTAAAAAGGATATTCTATTATGTTTCATGCAGAAATGCAGATGAACCATATGGATTGTTGCTTTGGCATATCATATAATTTTTCCAGTCTGAGTAGCCATCTCATTATATTATGACTATTCTCTACTATCCTTATCAGGTATATTGGTCAGGTGCAGAAGAAAATTCTAAAAACTGTTGATGTGTTTAAGGTAAGGCTAAATTATTCACTACACATCTCCAGTAGAGCTTTCCTAAACTGCAGTTTATAAAGTGCTCCTTCCGTGAAAAGTAGAACCAAGAGTTTCTTTGTATCTTGACAAAACTTTCTAGGTGTTTCCTCACAAATAATTGACTTTCTTCCCCTCTCTAAGGTGAGTACTCTTTGAAGAGGCTTGAGAAATAAGGAATCCTGAAACCAGCATCTCAACTATGAAAATAAAAAGATGCACAAGATGTAAACAGTGTAGATTAAAGGAGTTTGTTTACATTAATGTAGATCAGGAGGTTTACAGTCCTTACATTGCAGGATGGTATTGAAGGTTGTAAATCACATTCCTTTCAAAAGGAATTAAAAAGATGTGTGACCAGGGTTGATCTGATCAGTAATTTAAATGTTTCAGGAGGATTCAATGTGGATCAGATATTCAATACCATCTGTTTTGTAATACAGGTCTTCTTTCCTGTCCTGGCTGCTGCTGTAGATCATTCTGTAATCCTCTCTGACACTGCACTGCCTGGTTCACTTCCTCTGTGACTCCACTGGTGGCACAGGTCCTTGACAGCAGCACACCTTCTTAAGAGAGGGGACCACCTCTCCAGCCCCAAGGAGAGGCCCCAAGGATTCTCTGCAGCCAGGGACTCACAAGGCTCCATCCCCAATCTGGAGCTCTGTTGGTGTTTATGCCTCTGCCTTGGCAGAGGCATCTGCTCCAACACGTGGGGGAACCTGCCCTGTGGCACATCACTGTACCTGAAAGCTTGTAGGGGGGTCTGGACTGAGATGGGACCCCCTCTTTGTGCTCCTGCCTCCATTAGGTACCCTCTGGGAGCTGTGCTTCAGCCCTGGCCCCTCCCAGCTACACTTAAAGGGTCTTTGACTCTCCCCGGTTGGCGGCGTCTGTACCAAAGGCACTGGGTCACAGGCAGCTGGTTCAGCTTGATAGAAGCATCTAGAGCTTTGTCACACTCACACACATGGCCTTAGCCTCTCCTTATGTGGCAGCAAATTCTCAGAGAGTTCCCAAGGGTCCTCTGACAATCATGGATCCAGAAGTTCTTAAAGCAGAAGGCTAGGAATTTCAAAATTCTCAGACAAACATTTTCTTGACCATGATCAATCTTGATTGACACAATCATTCTCAGAGAGCAGTTACAACAAGAGAATTAGAATGCAGGTCTTTATATAAAGTAATCCACTGTGGTGTTTTAGAAATATGGTACTCTAAAAAATAACCAGACAGGTGAACACCGAATACAGAAGTGCTCCTAAGTCAGCACTTTATTTGGGAACATGAAACCTGAATGTTGTCATAAAACCACTTCTCTGAAAGAGTGGAGCAACAATTTTTACTTGTTTTGTATTTATTTTTGGATATTACATTTTAGATATGAAAAAACATGATAATGGCATTTAAATTATAACATGGATACCACCTGTATCTAGTTTAGCATCAAGTTCAGCATTTTGACTTGGAGTCAGCATTTTTTATCCATTACCAAGGTTTTCATACTAGATTGTTGAACCAAAATGATGCAATAACTCATTTTCTTTCTCATACCTCAGCTATCTGTGTAGCTGTGTATCTACAGCTATCTGTGTAACTTTAACAACCCTTTGTTCTCATACTTCACCGTTAGATATTTTCCTTCCCTTTCAAAGATGTGTGATTTTCTCTGACATTTCACTGATCACTGAGGGGAGGAAGGAGGTGAAGAAGCAGGAGAGGGCAATAGTAGTGTTTTATTCAATTGACAGTGTGTAGCAAAATGTAGCACCCATTTAATCAAGGAATTCATTGTGGCTTTTGTTTTCCAAGATAAGGAATTTGAAATAATATATTATTACTCCACTTCTCTGAAGCATCTTTTGATAACATAGAAAACATTGCCCCTATTATTCAAAGGTGAGAACTGAAGCTGTAGGGAATTAAGTGACGTTTTCTGAAATCACACATTATTCAATGTAACATAAAATTAGGTCATCTTGTTCTGATTCTAGTGCATAGTTCAATACACCCCAGTGAGAACTCTGTGTCAATAAGACTTGGGGAAAAATAGTTTCAGTAATTCAAGACTTCTCCAATTTTTCTTCTATTTTAATATACTTAGTTTATACAAGTTTCTAAGGCATTTTTTATACCTTCTAAACACTTCTCTTTAACCCTGCCAATTTGCATGTCTTTCATCTTTGTTAGCAAATGTTAAAAATAAAAAATCTTAAGGAAAGATTAAGAATAGCAACTGTAATCTCACAAGATGAGAACTTCGTTAAACTTTTTGGTTTTGTTTTTTGGATTGTTTTTCTAAGAATGGATGGAGAAGGCACATAGAGGATGCGTTTGTCAGGAAGATTATGTGTTTAGTACTAAAGGATTCTATGTGGAGAAATTCTGAAATGTTGTCCCAGAAGTGATCACTTACTGGTAAAAGCTTTATATGAGATCCCATGAAAATAGAGCTTTAATCTTTCAAGCTAATCTAAATAATTAATACAGGTTTATTTACAGAAGGATTTTCACAGAACACAATAAAGTTTCTGGAAACAGATTGCTCGTGGTCTCTTTTGGATTAGGCTGGATTTTTAGATGTCATTTAAAATGTATGTCCTTTTTTTTTGTTTGTTTGTTTTGTTTTGTTTTGTTTTGTTTCAGTGGAATAACTTCCCCTAATTCCTTGCTCATTTTTTTCCTGAAAATATTACTTGTTCTCTTTCAGGCATCTCTTCTTACTAGTTTTTTTTTCTTTTCTGAAACTCTGTTTTGAAGAAAAAATGGAATAAAGTAGTTTGGTGAAAATGAAGTTAAAGAAATGTGATAGATCTCCTGCTGGCAGCCAAGAGAATTAAATGACAGAGTAGTGTAAGCTTGTCTACTTTCTCTTGGGGAAAACCATCTTGCAGTTCATTGATGTGGCATATCCTTTTTCTAAACATTCCCAGAGCACATATGTTCAGACCTTTGTACCTTACTTTTCTTTATTCGGGCCCTGGAGCTTGTTTTGCAAACATATGAGAAGCAGAAGCTTTTGCTCATATGCCCCACTTTCAGAGTCCCATGCAATCCAATTTCTAAGCCATTATCATTGCTGCTGTATCAGCCTGTACTGTACTGGTAAAGCACAGTTTGAACAGGCAGTAAATTTTGTTCATCATCATTGCCAGAAGAAAGTACTGCAATAGTAATATTTCCAGTAAAGATGAGTGAGAATAGTATTCTTTTCAAAAAGCCTTGTAACAGAGATATTCTTGTTACAACCAGCCCCTGAAGGTGGGATAATGGAGGTTCTTGTTAGTGATAGATTCCTTGGGGAGGATTTGAGTGAAATGACACCAAATCACTGGTGTTTATGAATATACATATGGCAGGTTTGCTTCAGAACAATTTGGTTGCAATAGAAAGTAGGTGTGTAGCCATTTTGATTATTATCTGTAGAAACAGAGCAATATAAAAGCATAAGAATAACACTTAGAACATGAATTGAGCTTCCTGATGCTTTCCCTTCCCAAAACATTTTTTGTATTAGTTTTCGTAGTGATACCTGACGATGGAATTAACTGAGGAAGCCAAATTCATTACTACTCCAGAAAGATGGATTCACTATCAGGTGCTGCTTTAAGGTTCTGAATTACTTGGCCAATAGTAAGCCTGGACCACTGTCTGATTACTTTATTTATATTTAAGCTTTGACAACAAAGAAGTTTTTGGTGAGTTGTTTTCTGTTATGTACCAAGACAATCTTTTTTGGCATAAAAATTCTTAAATAATGGAGTAATATTTGGTTTGTCTTAATTTTTAACTTTTGATTTATTTTTCTAAGGCCTGCATGTGTTTACTGCACTGATCATGATGGCTTAGCCCTTCACCCTCAGAAAAGTGCCAAGTGCTCCTGAGTGCAAATGTTAGCTTAATGTCCGGTATGTCAACATACGTTTTACTCGTGAAGCAGGATTAGGTAACATCCATCTTTTTTTGTAGTGTTCTTAGATTATGTTGCAGGTCAAAGCTTCAGCTGATAGCTTACCCAGATAAGCATCTAATCAAATTTTTTTTTTTCTGGAAAACAAAAAAATGCTTCAACCTGTCACTCTCTCTAAATATGGATAATTCCCTACATCATTAATTCTTATTGTTCAGTTTCTAAAGAGTTAATCTAGAAGGCTATGCAGAATAATCAAGGTGGACTTTTTTTTAAGGTGCTTTGACAATAATTTCATCCTCATGTTGTTTTGTACAATTTTTATGTTGCTCTACTGGTATTTTATTTCTCCATAAAGACAAGGTATGTTTCAGGAACTCTACATTTAAATGTTAAGTAGCCAAGCTAGCAAAAATGATCCTTCCCACAGTAAAAGCTCTGCCAAAATTATTGCAGAATCTACTTTCTCTTAATAAAAATATGTATATATTACTTCTGTTGATGGAATTGCATGTGTATTTCAAGAAAAAGAAACATTCTTAGGAAGCCTGGAAATATTTTTTCTGATATAGTTTTATGTGGTTACATGTTTGGATGAGAATTACTGAGCAATTTGTCCACAGATTTCTATTACCATTACTTGTAAGTGTGACAATACATGGACCTTGGGTTGGAAGGAGAAGTATTGTTCTAGTGTAATTCACACTTAACTGCAGCAGTTGTTTTCTGTCTTTTTCAAAGACAATGATTAGTTGCAGATCTTCTCTCAGGCATTTGGATAGTGCCATTTATTTTTCTATTGTTCAATTACAGTATTGTGGTACTGTTCATGCCAATAGCCTTAGGCGAAGAAGTGATGAGAAATATTGCTTTCCACACTTAGGAGCTTTGCACAGAGATCTACCACATACAGAAGGTTTTGGAGTATACTTGAAATCTGTTTCCCAAAATTTAAGTGGTACTAGACACAATCTTTTCTTCATATGTCGTAAAATAAAATACTTCTGCATATCATAGATTTTGCTTTGCAAATGAAAAGAAAAAAGAAAAAGAGACATCCAAGATGTCCTTGGCTCTGAAGGTAGAAATCATTTTAAGAATCAATATTAAGCAACAGACTGAAGGGGATTTAGTATGTCTGTACTTAAGTAGATTGCTGTTTTTCTTGTGAAATATCATAAGATTTTGATGTCCTGGAGATTTTTCTGCCTCTGGAAATCCAGTGGTACTGAGCCAGAAATTACCTGCTAGTGCAAATTTGATTCCTTCTTCCCGCCTCTAAAAATAATTTATAATTCCTTACTAGTTGTGTCAAATCTGTAGTGGTAGAAATCGCTCCTTTTCTCCTGATCATTGCCACTTTCTTGTAAGTGGAAGAGGAGACAATTAAGTATTTATGTCCTATTTTAAAGTAAACTGATTTCCAGGTCACATTTTTTCATCCTGCAGATTGATTTTGGAGACAATTAGACTTCACTGAGCCTGTGTGTTATATCTCAGTTCCTTAGCAGACCTTGTCTGAAGTATTGGACTATTCACCATTTTGCTATAGCAGCCATTCATCATAACAGCTTTGATGGAAAATCTGCAGGCATGCTTGTCTGGCTGATTTCATAGAGGAATCGCCATTCATTTGAGCCAACTTTAGAGAGCACTGAGAGCAGCTGAAACAGCTGAGCTAAGCAGAAGTCAATTAGTAACTGTGCTGTTTCTTTTTCCTTGTAAAATAACTAAGTCCTGGCACATCAAGATGCACAGGTGATGATTTTTTTTTTTTTTTGGAAATTAGTCAGAGCTACTATTTGTATAATAACTGCCTTCTAGGGAAAAGTGTGACTAGCAGAAATTTACACTGCTGTGTACATTAAAATGAAAACTGTTATAAACAGTTGTTACTCTGTATGCAAACAAGGAGCTGTATTTAACTTCTGTTTGAGCACACTAAGGCTAGATGAGCATCTTTAAAACCGAAGTGATACTTTTGACAAAAATAACTTGATGTCTAAAATTAGAGTTTTGTATGAAAATGTTTCCTTCACTGTGCTGTCCAAGGAATTCGGGAATCTTCTGCCTTGTACTTCAGTGCAGAGTAGACATGTGGCTTTGCTCAACCACTGAAGATGATATGTTGTCAGAGACTCATACCAGCACTTGTTTCACCAAATGGTTTGCTGTGAGGAGCAGGGAATTCATCCTGATTATCAAAATTTGATGTTTTGAAAGAGTGTAAGAAATTTTTAACTGTTACGTTTCCATGACAACAGCCTGCCTTTTTTTTTCCAGTTGTCTTTATGATTTATCTTTGTCATTTGCCACATGAAAGGAAAGATTTTGTCAAACCTTTTGTGTTTGATTAGTCTGTCAGTGCCCCAGGAAAGGCATCCCTGTGGGGCTGAAGATAGGTTGCCATCGACTGATCCCAGCAGTTACAATGGAGCCTTCCCTAACTACTCCCCATTTTTTACTTACTTTTATACTGTGTTTTCATTTAGGTGGAGCTTGTGTGACTCTGATCATACATGATGTTCTGTGGTCATACCCTGGAGGTGGATAATGTCAGTATTACATTGAGGTAACCTTTAGAATGGAGACATACATCTGTGATCTTGCCCCATTTGCTAGTTCAACAGCAAGAAATCTCCTTTCTTCTCCCTTGTTTGACAGCTGCCATATGGCTTATCACCTACAAGGGACCACCAGGTTCCCCCTCTTGGAAGGATTTTAGCAGAGTCTGGCCATGGTATCTACACTCTGTTCCACCCTCCCTTTAGTCCTCTTTTGCATGGACTGTGTGTGGAAAGTTGGCATGGCTGCATTCCACCCAGGGAGTGGCAACTGTATATTAGCCTATAACTTCTGTACTGTTATAACTTGTTAGAATGTGAATCTTCCCAGTTTTCGCTATTTTTACCCTCAGGCATTTTGCCACATCCTTCATGAAATTACAAAGTACACATTTTATATTTCATCATCATGAGACTTACTTGCCTCATCTTCACTGCAGAATATGCACAAAACTGCAACTGTATAGAACATAAACTATCTTGTATTGCTGAAGCCAGAATTTTTTTATGTAATCAATATGATTAAGTGATAATCAGGCTTCAATGATACTTTATGTCATCAATTAGATAAGTAAAGTTCTAAAACAGGTGAAACAAGAACACTAACATTAAGAACATAGAAGTCAATTTTCTTCACTGTGAGTATATGGGTAATTGTAAAAGTATTGTCTTGTTTTGGGTTAGTTGTATGATTAGTTTCAGGTACTGAATGATTTTCGTAGTGTTAAGCAACTTCTTGTCTCATTTAAAGGAATGTGAAGCTACAAATATACACTGTCTATCTGTCCCAATAAATAAACCAACTTCTTAATACCTTCCTAGACAGAGGAAATCACAGTGAAGTAACCAATCTTCTTATAACTCACCGAAAAAAGGCAAAAAAAAAAGAAAAAAAAACCACCAGGGAGAAAGTATCATTTGTTCTCATTCTGTAGTTTCCCCAGTGCTGCATCAAGCTTGCTAAACTATCCCTACTGCAAGACAAAAGGAGAAATCAGATGTGTCTGTAGAGCTGAATATGTTTCCACCTGATAATACCTTGAGCAGGTGATGCAGGTGCAAGAGCAGGCAACTCCTGTTGACCCTGAGTGAAGACAAAGCTCCATTTCCCTTGTAGCCAGAACCTGCTTTGCGTTAGAATGAGAAATACTTTTCCTTTCTGGATTATGTGCGCTTTGTATGTACATATAAAAGATCAAAAATACCTGTTTACTTTTTAACCAGTGCTTTAGGATTCAGTTTCTGTGGTGACAGTTAATAAAAGTATGTGGAAAACAGTCTGTTCTATGAGAAGTGGGACAGACTACAACTGAGTTTCTTAGGGATTTGTATTCTATATCCTTAATCTTCCTTCCTGCTGCAGTAAGTATAGCTCTCTCCTGTGGGAATACCTCTGGGAAGGAGAGGCTCATTTAGACCTGTTCATATATTGATCATCTGGCCAATACACATACCTGATGGGCCCACTGGTTGCTGTCAGTTTGTTATGGGCTCTGCTCTCTCTGTAGCTCATTTTTAGTAAGACTCTCTACCTACCAGCCCACTTCTAGGAAACTTCTACATAAGCAATGGATTATGTTTGTCAGATGGACAGAAATTATCCACAAGTTTAAATTAAAGGTCTGATGGAAAATCAAACATTCAAGGCAATTATTTATGGTTTGTTCCTCTAAGAAATAAGCTAAAAATATAACATCAATGTTATTCATGTCTCAGTTTCAAGTACTCTGAAATTAAAAGGTATAACAATTACAATGGTCTTTGTAGAGCTATTTTAACAACTTTGTGAATATTTTTTTTTGTTAAAAATACTATATTTTCCATTTCTGCCTGGAGTTTATGTAATTGCGAGGACTGCAGCTTGTTCAGATATGTTATAGATATTTTTCTGAAATTTTAAACACAAAGGTAAAACTCCCAAATTCAGGTCCTTGCAGTTGCCTGTGCTTGTGAAACATGCACACACAAATACACACACACACTTGCATAAACAAAATCTTGTCAGTGTTATGTTTTAAAGTACCAGTACTTCTTGCAGAGGTATTTAAGATTAGTAGCTATTGATTTGGCTTGTTTCTGCTCTCATTTAATTGATGTAAACAGGGGTTAGACTAAATTAAATCAATAGGGAGCATTGACCTATGTTAGGTTGTTTTACATAGAGTTTAAACATTGAATGCTGATTTTCATCATAATTTTCATGTGAATGGCAATGTGTTTCACAGTGATAAGTAGATACAGGCTGTTGGAAATATAGGTTGCAAATCCTAAGATTAGTTCTGATGTTGTAAGGTCATTGTGAGACAATAATGGTAAACATGGCAGCTGTCTTTGCATCTAGGACACTTTTACATGCCACTTCAGGTATTCCTCTGACAAAAAAAAAAGCCACTTGGGAATAAAATTTATTCTTTGGTTTTCACTTTTAAGTAAATAACAACTCTAAGTATCCAAGATCCTGTCTGTATACTTTATGGAGTTTTCAAGTAAAGATTTTCAAGGACTGTTTAAAATCAACTACAGCACTTTGAATTTGATCCAATTGTCCCCTGATGTCTAAGACATTGGTTCTAATTTACATGGTGTAAGAGGGAAATGCATTTCTTACATACCTCATCTTCTGAGCTCTCCATCATGTAATCTGGTTGATTTTGGCACCTGATTGGTGTAGCAGCAGGTATTTCAATGAAGTCTTCAAGACAGATGCAGGCAATGACTGACAATCAGTGTCCTACTAATGTATGTAAAAAAAAGTTGTCCCTTGAAGCAAATACGATTTATTTTCCTCCCATAAAAATGGGCATCTTTCTGAAATGACATCCATCCATTCCTTGTTCTATTTTCCCTTACAACAAGTACAAGAGGAATGATCAGGTTTATATTCCAAATTGACACTGAAAAATTAGTGCTTGAATATTATGGGCAGAGGTGATTTCATATTTAGGAAAGGAATGAAGGGTATAAAGGGATAAAGTCATGTCTTGTTCTTAGATGCAGAGATGTTGTAAAAATTTCTCCAATGGATGATAATAGTTCGATGAATGGGACTTCTAAGTCTAGAGACAACAAATGTTAGTAACTGTGGACTCCACTGTAGGTTTAACATATGAAAGTGATGAGAACAAAATGAGCTTGAGTCTCATTTCTCACTTGGAGAAAATTGAGAGTAGTTCTCCTGAAATGAGTAGAATTGTATTACAACAAAGATTTAGTCTGTAGAAGAGAAATAGACCAGAAGAAGTTATTCTGCTGTAATTATTTCCAAATAACTCCCATATGGACCTTCTGTTCTGGAAAAATTGTAATTGTATTAAGAATAATTCTAGTCATTTTTTTCAGGTAAGCCAGGCATAATGCCCTAATATCAGAATTTTTTCGTCTGACGAGATCAAGTGGTTTAAATGTTAGCACTATGATACAGAGGTTTGGATATTGAGTTACTGATTTAATTCTAAAATACATTCTCTTAATCAGGAGCTTTTTGTTGGCTCAATTGGTAGGCTCAATCAATCACAGTATACTTCATCTAAACCACTTCATATTTAGTATCCTACTTGATGGAATAAAGTAAAAAAAGATTTGTTCTTCATCACTGAAAAAGATATATATTCTGGACTATAAGTGATCACAGACATTATCTACCTGTAAAATTTTGATAGATGCGAAGTAATTTCTTTTTTTTTTCACTATTTAAGAATCATGGTTCAAACACATTGTTAAAACTTTATTTTTTAGAGACATATCTATAAGAGCAAAAATACCTAGAGAGAGGAGAAAAGCTGTAAGGAGGCTGTTTCATTTCCTTCCTTCTTATGACCTTTTAAAACTTTGGGATGCCAGTGTTGGTTGTTGGGTTATGGTATCTCCTCACACTTCTTCAGGCATTGACTGATTTCAAGAATATGGCACTGTCTGTATGCCAAGCCTTGTCTTACTCTTTTGTTGGCATTATTAAAACTGTCTTCTATAGTACCTGCACTAGCAAAACAATCCTCAGTGTGGCAGTGAGACTCTGGCCTTCAGACAATTTTAGGCACATGATCTACACTGGTTCAACAGGAAAGTGTAGAGGTGGATGAGCTTCATCTCACCTAACATAGCAATCGTGTACATTTTTACATCTGAGCTAGTTCTCTATGTTTTCTCTCTAACTATCAAAAGGAAACAGGCCATTCTGAGGGCAATTCACGTAACTTTTCCAGACAGGTCTTGTGCAAAGTGGTAAATGGCATTTCCAAAAAATTCCATTTTTCTCCATTGGCTATCAATTGAATCTTGGGGGCTAACATATATTTAAATATCTATACTGTGGAAGTCTCAATTTATGTGAGAAAACTTAATCCAAGTGTCACAATTTCACCCTTAAGATAATCCTCTCTTGCTTTATAAGTGAGCTGATGACTTAGGAGACAGCCAGAGCAAAGGTACAAGCCTGAACAGACTTGAGAACAGATGTGGCAGATGTGCATGGTGGTCTTAGAGCTGAGAGAATGCACTCTGTTCATGAAGAGCAGCACTGGCAAGGCCAGCAGGTTTGGGCAGGCAGGAAGGATGCCTCTGTCCTGTCAGGTACTGTCCCTGGTAGTGGCCCTGGGCATTAAGCACTGAATTCTGCTGCCATGCTAATCTTTTCCAGTGGTTAGCATACTTGTGGATAGGTATCTGTTTATTTACTAACTCTAATCAAGGAGAAAAAAGTCTTATATAGTTGTTACATGTGTTTTGCATAGATCTGGCTGCAAAGATTTCAATTGCCTTGTGTTAATGATTAACTGCCAGCATTTGTCTTCTGCCTTGCTTTGTCTGTGTAGTTGAAGACCTGAACCTATCAGGTTTTCCAACTGATCAGTTTGCTACTGATTCAGTATCATTAAAGTAAAATACAAACTTGTAAAATTAGCCCTGCAATCTCCATACAAGTGTATTTCAGTATTGAGCCATGTTATCTAATGCATTTTAGATTATTAGACTGTAGTACCCTGATCTTAAAATGTGTTTTTCATTTCATAGAAGAAAGATCAATCTGAATGGAGCTGAAACACTACCTTTCATGAAAACAATAAACAGCTTTTCTGAGGGGACATAATACTGAATAGACCAATGTGATGACACATAGACAGTAAAAAACAATACTATAGTTACTGAGAAATCATTTGTTTGTTGAGTTTAAAGATTTCTTTGTACATTAGAAAATAAACTTGAAATGGAGTGAAACATCTATAAGAAATTAGTCAATCTAAAGCTGAAAGAGGAGGAAGTTTAGACATTAGACCATCATTTCCTAGGATGCTGAGATTCGTTAATGTTGATCTGTTCACCTGAGGAAATGAATATAACTTGCTAAGGATGTTTTATATGTCTTGCGAAAGGTGGCTTTAAATTTAATTGTAAGACTGTTTCTCAGTATGTAACGTGGAAGTATACATCACTTAAAACCTTTGCTCCAAAATATACATAATAAAATATGTCATAAGAAAAACTGGTGGAAGTAGGCCAATGGGCAATGAACTCATTTACAGTTTAACTATCCTGAGGTTTAGGAAATGTCTTTCAATAGCTACATGCCAGCTAGAGTTAGCATGAAAGAAAAATAAATATAAAAATAACCATAGATTAGGAACTAAAGATAACCAAATTACATTCCAGTTCGGTTTTTTTCCAGTATATTCAACTTTTTAATTGCAAATATTTCATATTTATTCATAATTACAACATTATTATAGCAGAATAAATTCAATTTTTTTTTTCATTATCTGTGTAGACTCAATGCAAATCTGTGTTAATCTGAGCCATACTTCCTTGGATAGTAATGTAATCTGTAGAAAAGGGATCTCAAAATGAAGCAATAGAAGATAAGACCATTAATTATATATTTTTAATTTTTTTATACATGTGGAAATTAATTTGTGAAATTCAGAAATTCCTTTACCACATATTGGCAAGTGATTCTCACCAAGAGTGTGGAATCAGTGCTTGCTTGTCAAGCTCTGTTCTCCACTGATGTCTGCCCTGACAACACATGTTCATCTTGGCAAGGCTTTGGAGGCAGTGTGACAGTGATGCTTTCTGTCCCAGAGTTGCAAATGGTGCTGCAATTGCTGCATTGTTAACTTTGATGGCAGACACGGGCGACTACCACGGCGTTATTCTTCGTGCTGCCTTTTCCAGGATGGAGGAGCTGGATGTTGTGCACGCCTGTATCTGTGTCTCTGTGTGTACACTCCTTAGCTGTTGGCACACAATTGTGTTTGAAGCACGCAGATGGGCAGCTCGGATCCATTTACCTCTGGTGTGCATTCTGTCGCTGGCAGCTGATATGAGGAAGCCACAGGGACACATCTCCATACAAATGTGATTTTAAAAAGGCAATTTTCTTTTTTTATTGTGGCTTTACAGAGTTTTCACAAAATTTAATGTGCAGATGACTTGCTGCAGCATATTGAAAGTCAAAAGGCCTCATTCAACTTTTGTGTTTAACAGATTACATGATGTCTCAAAATTAAAATAGCTGCAATTATAAAATATTATTTGTGGTTAGAGACAGTGGACTTCTTTTCAGAGTTTGTATTTAATCATGCAAGATACTCAGCTGCTCTGAAGAAAATAAATTAGGCAGATATTAAAAACAATCAGTATAATTACTATTTAAATGCAGGTTTAAAGTTTTAATGCTTTTGAATTATAGTTCATTATCCTTAGAGTGAGAGAAGCCTGAATGTTGGAAGAAAGGCTGTGAATCTTTGTTAATGTATTTATTGCTGTGCTTTAGTACTGTTGCTCTGCTGAGCAGTGCTTGAGCACAACATTCAGATAACACCGTCTCTAGAGGGGGGACACTCCGTGGGCCAAGGAAATGCTGCTACCCCTCTGCCTCCCCTGTGCTGAGCTGTGCATAGCTGAGACAGTTTTCCTGTCTTTAATGCAATCAATGGCAGCAGAAGAAAACTGCATCCAGCACTAATGGGGCTCTGGGCCTGTGGAAAACATTCTCGTGCTTAGTTGAGTCCACTCTGCAACACCCATTCCACGTATCTTGCAAGATAGCAGGTGAAACAGAAGTATGTATTTGGCCCATAGATGATCCTGTTGACTGTACTGATTTACTAAAACTGACTGAAAAGAAATTTAAAAAAATAGACATTAAAATTTTCATAAGTGTTCAAATATTTATGAATTAATTTTAAACTCTTCCTTCAGCTAACTGAGCTATATGTAGCTACAAAGTCTCAGTAGACTGTGAATTTATACAGTTATTTGATATAAGAAATAATATATTTAATCCTTAAAAATTTCTGGTGCTGCCACTTTTCTTAACTCTGCAACATATGCAGAACGGTAAATCCTTGTCACTATTCATACTAGAGAATTCCTGTTTTTGCAAATGCTTTCCACCTGACCTAGTGTTTGATAGTTATTTTATTGAATTGAATGACAGTGGTAATAGAAGAAACAATACAATCACTCAGAGATGTTTGTGGAATTATTCTTTAAATGAAAGATATTAAAAAATGGAAAATACAGAATTGCAAACCATAATTGAAATAGTATGATGAAATAATTCTCAGTTCTTCTCAGCATGATGAAAAACATCTATCTTTGAGATTTTTAAATGATGAGTAAGTTTTATTAAGGTAAATAAATGGAATAGCTTTTCTATAAAAATGTATTTTTAGTAGAACCTTATATATGCTACTCCTAAATTTTACAGTTCACTTCAGTTATTTTAAAGTACCAAATTGCCTTAATTTTTATACTGAGCAATTTTCAGGATCCATTATAAACATTTTGTTATTAACTCTTCATTTTCTGTTTTTCTTTCAAAATAGTTAAATGGCTACAGACCCTTGCTGGGGATTCATTTTTGCTGAAATCAACATAGCTGTTCACCAGTCACATCATTCCAGTCAAACTGAAGATTCCAGAGGTTTAAATGATTTTGATGTACTGGGAGTGGTTATGTGTGGTACTTTTGTATATAGACAAATTAATTTAAAAAAACCTTCTTATAAATGATGGTCACCTGTATAATAGCATCTAATTAAAAGGGAAGGCATCAAGGACAGTTTTTTCTAAATTAATTTTCCTATAATTTTTTGAGATAAAATGTGTTACAAAATCATCCCCAAGAGCCATAAAACTATCTTTTACTTGCAGATGTTTCTCTTGCATTCATTTTGCTTGATATGAACTTCTTTCCCACATCTGTTTAAAAGAGCATCTTACTACATGGGATATTGGATTCATTTGCCTTGTTTTGAAAACCTTGCTACCCTCAAAAAATTGTTTCCTCTTCCTATTTTAAATATTTTTAAGTCTGTCTCTTGTTCATGCAAATATTGACACTGGACAATTTAGATCTTATTTAGATGAGTCAGTTTCAGAGAAAATTGTTCAATAGATATAATAAATAGATGCCCCTGGGAACTGGAAATCTAGAAGATTTTTCACATTTTTTCCTTGTTCTGGCCAATCAGTAAATTGGGAAAAAAGTGAACATAATCTGTGCAACTAATCCCTTTATAATGATATTTCAAGTTTTACCAGAAAATATTATCACTGAGCGTTCTTTAGTTCGGAAATTCTAGTCCCAGCTCTGCTGGCTGCCTGCGGTATGATAACCAAGTCACTTCTCTTCCTCAGGTTTTCTGTCTGAAAATGGAGGTACTGATACTGCCTTCCATACTAGAGGTGAGATCTAGAGATGCAGTCAGAGCCACAGAACATCCCAGGCTGGCAGCAATCTCAGAAGATCCTCTGATCCAACCTTTCATGGAAAAGGAAGTCTAGATGACATTATGTAGCACTCAGTCCAGTAACACCTTGAAAACCTTGAGCAATGGGGACTCTACCATGTCCATGGGGATGTTGTTGCAGTGAATAATTGTTTTCACTGTGAAAACATATTCCTTATGTTGAGTTGAAAGAGTTGAAACCTCTCCTGGTGCAGCATTCGCCTGCCACCTCTTGTCCTCTCCATATGGCTCCTGGAGAAGTGAGAGCCTCTGTCTTTGCAGCTGCTGTCACTGTCATTGTTAATAATTAACCACTTTTGCTAATTCTCTGTATTGTGGATTACCTCATGTAGAGAAATCTTTCTGACAAGACTTACAGAACATAGATCAAATGAAATGTTACTAAACTTTCAAATTCCAGAAAATTAAAATTCCATCTTCACATTATTGAAATACTTGCTATGAAGATATGTTAAATTTCAGACTATTGAATAATATTTGAGCCAGGTTTCTCACATTTTACACTGTCATTAACAGTGGATCAGAACTGTGGAGAGAGAATTTAGTTGTGACATGTAAAACAAATAAATGTAATACTATTTTAAGCAAAATCTTTTGGTTATTGTTTCAGTAATCTTTACACAGATTATAATTACACAATGTAGCCTAATTTCTCAATATTGGTAAAAGTTATTAGAAAACCTGAGCATATTGTATCACAACTCCTTTTATCTTTTTTTTTTTTTTTTTTCATTTTGGATTTCTGCAACCCAGTTTCACCTAGGATCATTTTGTCTCATTGGCTTGTAAGTCATATGGTCTTTGAAACACCATCTAACATTATCATGAAACAGCATTTAGAAAAGTTGTAATTAAAATAAGAAAGTCATGTCATGGACTATGCCTTATTCATTTTAGTCAATGATTTTTATTTGTTTCCAGGAAAATAATTCAAAATAATTCAGTTTCTTGGCATAGCTTTCCTTTTCACTTTNTGTGTCATCTAAATATTATTAAATTGTTATATTTTTAATTTTATTCCTGATCAGTAATAGCTATGCAGTTTGTTCAAAATGGCCAGCATCTAAGATTCTTTCTCAGTCTCTTTGAAAGGCTTCTGTAGGTTTGACAGCTTATCTTCCAAATCTTCAGTGCATCGGTTCATTTGGATCTATTTCAGTACAAACTAATGCTGAGCTAAGGGATTGTATTTTTGAAACAAGAATGAAATTAAACATTTGATTTTTTAAAATTTATTGTATTTAAATAATTGAATAATTGAATTTACTGTAATAATTTAGATTGTTTTGTTGTAAAAATACAGAAATTAAAGAAGTGAGCCTGTAATCAGAACCAATAATGCCATTAAAAAAATATTCATAGTAGTCAATGAAACCATGTGCCAAGTTTAAAACAATTTCCCAACACATTGTAATGAACTTTAGACCTGGCAAATGATGGAGCATCACAATTAAAATGCGCTATAAGAATAAAGAAGGAAGAATTTAGGTGCTTCAAATACTGTCAGTCTAAAAAGTACTATTTTATGTAAAACATTTTGTTAAGTGAACTACCCAAATAAAAAGTCAAAGTGGACTGTGTCCTGGACAACAGAAGAGCCAATGTTTTCTACCCACCTGACAAAAGAAAAACCTTTCCCTGATTGAGAATTCTATGTCTGATTAAGCCCTGAACGTGTAAGACAAAGTACTTCATAGGATACCTGCCAAAGTACCAGCATAATCTGCTTTATCTTCTCTTTCATGGTAATCAATGCACACTGGTTCAAGGGAAAGCAGTATCTAGGAATCACATAGTATACCAAGAAAAAAAATCATTTTTTGTGTCATCTGAATCACATAGTGTACCAAGAAAAAAAAATCACTTTTAACCTTTGCAAGTAGCAGAAACTTTGAAGTGTTCATAAAATATATAAACAGTATAAACAAGCACAAGTAAATATCAATCTGTATTGCTTATTTCATATGCCTGATTTCTTTTTTTTTACTGTAAAATTCAACATGAGAGAGTTCAGATTTTACTGTGGTGTCCCAAGGGGTAAGTGAGGTCTCAAAAGGTGAAAGGATGGTGAGGCATCCAGGAGCAGAAAAGGTTGTATCAAGCTATGCTACATGAATGTTACCTGTCATGAAATGATATGAATTCTGAAGAAAGACCAGAGGTGAAATTGTGGTTTCAAAAGCGCCTATGATTTTGAAACCCAGTAAATATTAATGGTAGCAAAATGATACCCCTGTAAAGTTCTGCAGAGAGTACTGTACTATGTATGCTGTATAACTGGTATTACTTTTTCATGGGCTACACCATCCCGAGCTGATGAATCAAAGTAAACCCATATTTTGTTAATTAAATTACGAGCAGTGTATATACAAGTGCCCTATTTCTATTTTTTTAAATTGCTTTTTAACATGGACCTGGTATGCAAGTATGCTTTAACATGCACTGGTATGTGTCTTCAGAAGCTTTCAGTTCTTCATGTCTTTGAGGTGTACTTCTCTGAGTCTAAATGTTTTTCTGCTTACACAGAGAAGATATTTAAACCTGAGCTCATGTTTGCGTGCCAGATAGAAAGATGGAGTTACTTTCCTTTAAGGTTAACTTGCTCCAGAATACAGGAGAAGCAAATGTCACCATTTTCATGAACAGCAAGAGGGGTCAGGTTGTGTCCTGACTAAATAACCCAGCCCTTTTTTACTTATCAGCATCCATCAGTGCTCTAAAATATCTATCTACTACCATCGTGAATTTGTTTTTTTGGCAGTGATCCTCTCTTGCTTTTCACTTAAATCAGTTTTTTTTATGTACTAGGCAAATGAAAAAAACTGTCACTAATTGTCAAGGCTGGGACAGTATAATTTTTAAGCAATTAAATATTACGAAGTGAGACAAAATAGGCTTAGTGATGTTGGTTGTTTGGTATCTGATTTCAGACACTGTGGCCATGCACTTCATTTTACCCCTATGCCTGAATGAAAAAAGCAGAGAAGCAGCAACTCAACTGATCTCACTGTTGGTTCAGCATCAAACATTTTGTTCACACTCCTGCAAAGAAAACAATCTCTGAGATTGTTCCAGACAACATTATCCCATTCCATCCACCCCCACATCCGGCTCCTCGGAGGGAAAAGTGTCAGCTGTGAATATGATTACACCAATCCCATCATTTTTCCTTGGTCAGAAATTTCCAGTTGTTCTAGCAGCCATCTCTGGTAGCCCTCAACATTTAAGGAGTTTTAGTAATTGAGCAGCTGGTGTCAGTTCCTTAAAGGAAGTATGTGAAGAGCACTGTGTAAAACATATATTAATATGTGAATTGTAAACAATCTTCATATCAATCAGCATCATTCCACAGAGAACTGTGAAAAACTCAGTCTTGATGGCTTTTGTGTCATTGCAACTAAAAGTGGAATTTTATTCTCCAGTCAGTGTGCAATGAAAATTTTTCAGCAACCAAAACTCAGTTGTGTAAGACTTCAGAAAGGGGGAGCATAAGACTGAAAGAAGACAGTTTTCAATCTAAGATCACCTAATAAGGACAGAAGTTGTCTTATTAGGATGTGAAAATCATTACAGTGACTTAAATCAGACTACTGAATCTTTCCCCCCACCCATGCCTTTCCTAACACAGAAACCTAGAAAACTGAAAAATTGCTAATTGTTTTTTCTTAAAATGTTTAGAGTTGGAATTTTTTCATTAATAGGTTTTGCAGATTTGCCCTCAATTTTAAATTATTTTTTTAGCAAAGTGCTGTGGCACTGGAATAAATTAAATTAAATATGCATTTTTTCAGCAAGAACTAGGAGACTGGAATGGGAAAGTCTTTCACTTAGATTATTTTCTAAAAAAAAGTACTGTAGCTCTATTGTCATCAGGAAATTGAAAAAATAGCTAAATGTTATACACAATTTATAAAAAACTCATTTTTTTTCTTATGCCAAAACATTCTGTATGTTCAGATTATACTATTCTGAAATTCCAACACAATACACCATCAAGTATTGTCTCTGAGACTCAGAGTAAGATAGTGTACAGCTAAGAAAATATTCATGCTGTTTTTCATCTGAAACTGGCATAATGGTTATTAAGATGCAATTTAGAGGAACTTTTTGCCATTTTCAAACATTAATCATAAAGACTGGGATAAGTGTTGATTTTTCATAACTTTTTAGTTATATGTATTTTAGCATACAGACATGTTCTTTTAACATAGTTCATATGAGGGTTTTTTAAACAACTCTAAATAATTTTGCTTACTTGTTTAAAAATGGAACTGGTTTTAAGATTGCCATCTCATTTTACTGTATCAATGACATCAGTGCTTCAGGTTGTGCTTTTAAAGTGTCAAGTTCCAATAATGCACTTTCATCATCAAATAAATGGTCTGTAATACTGTTGAAAATTACGATTTTTTAATTGCCCTTAAGTGATTTATTTTGTTTAACTGTTTTATTGGCCAGCACTAAGTACTGCATATAGATAAATCTGTTTCTGAAGAGGCAAGGAAGCCTCCTTTTCTTCTGCTTGCGTGGCTGTAGACATGTACTGGCATTTGCAAAACTGCTGGAATTTCCATTGTCCCTTTTGGAGATTTACTTCTTTTTAGATTCTTCTGTGTATTCAATGCTTCATTCAGCCTAATTTTCTCAATTTTTTGTTTTTGTTGGGAATAATGAACAGGATTACAGGGAGAAAGTCTGCCAAATGCCATCTCCAACTACCTTGCAGGGCCAGTGGTGTGGCAAAATAGATAATTAGCATCTGTGTTAGTTTATGTACTAGCTGTGCTGGTAAGCAAATGACATTCTGAATTCAGTAGATCAGTCAACTATGCCACTACCTTTTCTGTTAATTTTACCTTCTCTTGTTGAGTGTACATCTTTTTAAATCACTCCCTGTCTTGGTCAGTATTCACACTCTCAAGTATTATGCCCACTAGTTTTAGCAGGATATTACAGCTATGGTTGCAGGTCACAATAGAAACCTTTTTTGGTGCTCAGACAAATAAATAAATTAGAAGCAGGGCTTTAAGCTCTGTATGAAAAAAATGAACTGAAAGTAGGGCAGAGAAAGAACAACCTTTGTAACGAGCTTAGCCTAGGGCTAAAAGTTCATTGTGTATTTCAGAACATGGTGCAACAATGGTATGAAGAGTTAGTGACTGAGGATTTTCACTGCCTCAGGATACCGGCGATTCAGCTGCATATAATGATAGGGAATGTTAAGAATGCTCTGAATAAATCCCGTGTCCATAATTTGTAATTTCTTATTGGATGGGCAGGATGAAAGGCCTGACAAGGGTTCATAGCCAGCAGGATGAAGTATAGATCTTGTTGCTACACTTGTTCACTGGGGAACACAGAGTGTATTTTATTAGTGTGATTATATAAGAAGATGAAATAAAACCACAAGAGAAATAAGGCGTGAATTGATGACATATAAAATATTTACTGGTAGACTAAGAAAAGCACAAAATTTGCAAATAGTAGCACACATTCTCCTGAAAATCGTAAGTGTTTAAACCAGATTCCATTTGAGAGCCCTCATACTTCAGTGTTCTGCCTGTTTCTGAATTACATTTTAAGATGTCCTATCAGATCCTTCTTTCTGTTCTGTATGTTTTACTTGTCAAACCACTTTTACTATGTCAAACCATGGCAAATAACATTTATGTATCTACATAAAACAACTTGAAAAAACTATGAAATGGTTGATTTTTGTTCATATGCTTGAATTTGAAGCAAAATTAATGTGTTTGCACTTCTTGTTTAGGACTAGATTTCTAATCGGAACTATTGGATTAGGATTTTACGGGGATGTGAGGTTTCGTCCTTTTCTGCTTTTTAAATTTCTCTAATGTTGGTTTTCTACTTCTTTCTTGAACCTCTCTAACTATTAAATATTGTATTGAAAAGGTTGTTACTAGCTTAAAATACAGGAACACTTAACATTTAAATAATGCTTTGAACAATTGATACATGAACTACAATATTTTGCATTATAATTGCTTGGCATTTCCGCTTTCTCTAATGTGATCTCTGTGGAAAAATACCAGCCACTTGGAGACAGAGGAGTTGTGTGTATATAAATGTATATAATTCACAGTAGTAGCTGTGTTAATGCTGTTCATGGTGAGTTCTGCTTAGAGGCTAAGCGACATAGCCTGCAAGAGTGTGTGGTTATAATTTAGTTGCACATCTTAAATGTATAAACTGCTCTCCCTGCCTGATGCCCTAGTAGAAAAATTTCCCCATGATTAAGATGTTCATTGAAAATGAAAAGAATCCCTCTGGTTCCATTATTATAAAAAAACTGATTTTTTAAAATTGAAATGCTGTTTATTCCTCTTCCCATTTCAGTATTTCTCATCTCAGTTTCCTAAACATGAAATCTGTAGCATCATCTCACCTAGAAATGTAAAATTCCATCATGTGAAGTGCCCTTTTTAACCTGCTGCTACACTTTTGCACAAATGCCAGTCAACTTTTTAAAACAGATTCCTTAGGGCAGTTGGCAGCCTACTTAGATTAGCCAGGTAAATTAAAGAAATCAGCTGACGTGACACAAAGCTATTTATCTGGGAGAAAATCTTTGTTAGATCTTTAAACTTCAAAATGTAGTGGCTCCTGATAAGAAATGCTATGCTTTGAATGTGAGTTAAGTCTGAAGGAGGTGGAGGAAAAGTTCTTACACTCTGTGGTATAACTATGCCCATGCTGTTAGTAGTGTCAGGAGCACAGATCCTCCTGGTCAGTGGGTGAGAATGAGGCTAGCAGCCAGCAGGCAGTGCATGGAGATGAAAGATGCTGGGACAGAGGTGAGCAATCACAGCAGGGGCACTGCACTCGTCTGCCCTGCTCTAAACCCTCACCCCAGCCTGTAGCCTGTCTGTTCAGTTATGGCAGTCTCACAGCTGTAGTCCTTGAAATAGAAATTTGGTAATTTATGTGTGAATTTATGTACTTACATGGATGTCTTTGATCCAAATAATAGGTTTTATTTTTAAAATAGTTTCTGTGAAATGTGTACTCTCCAATTGCATTTGTTCTCTTATTTTGTTTTAAAGAGAACTTTTAAGCCTACCTAAAACTGCTCCAAACAGTGGCCCTGTAAAGTGGCCTTCATGGAAGAGAAGAGGGATGAAAATGTCTCTGTGCAAAACAGGGTTATAGAGTCTTTGGGCAGAGACAGACAGATTCTGTCCTTGCTCCCAGTATTGTCTGTCCAGGGCCTATGACATGTAGGATGTGTAACCATATCCCTGGATATCCTCACATGGGAGCTCACACGTATTTTCCTCTGATTACATCTAGGTACAACCTAGCTCTAACCTGTTTATGAGAAGGACTTTCATTTGGATTCCTACAGTTGTGTTTGGCCTGGAGCCACATAGAAAGTCTGTAAAGCAGGGTAAATACTTACCTGCTATGTAGTTTATGCTGAAGTCTGGCTTCTGAGACTGTGTTAATTGTACAGTGTTTAAAGTCATTTAGGTTATGGCCTTGTGAGCTGTTCAGTAATTAAAATGCAGGAAGTACCATAGATCAATTCTGAGAACAAGATTTATCCTCTGTCACTTTGGTACTTCCAGAAAGAGTTTCTCTCAAGTTCTTCATCAAATATCTTCCTATTTCAAGTTAACATAATACTCAGATTTTCTTCTCTAACTTTAGACTGATCTTGAGTTAAAACACATTTAGTTTTGAGTTAAATTAAGCATACTTGTATTGTATCTTGGATGGTAATTCTTAAATAGCTGGTAATTATTAAATAGCTGGACATTTCATTATAATGGTGCTTTATCTATCAGATGAAAAATTTTATCAATAGAAATTATGCTTACAAGTGTTAATTTCCTTTATTAATGTCCTTAAAGAGTAAAAATATGTCACAGGAAGCAAAATGCAAAAGACAAATTTCAACAGTGTTATAATAATGTGTTGAATTGGGAAGTCCCTTATAGTTGTTTCTAAATTCATGATGAAAAGACAAAAAACTGGGAGGTGAAATATTTCCATTATGATCAAAAGGAGACAAGGATTTGTGTGTTTATATTTACAAGATATAATATTTATTATATACTGAGTTTAATGCTAAACAGTTTACCAACCTTCTTTATTATTTTAATTTCTCAACAAGATATTAATGTTTTGACTCTTGTTTGTGGTTTTTAGAAGTGAGTTTTAGTGCTTTAAGAGGGAAAGGCTTGCCTCCTCCTAAGCTGCTCTCTTAAGTAAGAAGATATTGGTTGCCCTTCTGCACATATTACTTCCAGTAACCATCCTTCCCCAAGGTTTGGAGATGGTGAATACCTGTTCTTTGGATCAACAGTCAATGGGGGGCCATTTCATCAGACAGGATGGGGAAAGGCCATTGCTGCCAGGAATTCGTCCTTTTTCAGTGGGCTCATTTTTTAGCAGATTTGCAACATTTCTGTGCTAAGACCAGAAAGGCACAGTAGTTATTTTGTGCCTCATTTACCTCCAATATCTCCTAATTGTTGCTCGAGGGTTCTAAAATAGATACATGGCAATAAAGGAATGCACATAACTTTTTTAATTTCTAATAGGGTAATAATAATACATTTAGTATTTATTACATTAATGGCTGGTAAAGGATAACTCAATTATTTCAGACTCCATTTATTAGGACATCATTTAAATGGGTAATTCAAACAGCTCATAACTTAAAAGATTAGAATATGACAGCAGATAAAGCTAAAAGAGAGTGGATAACAAAGATAATTAGAGGGTTTAGCACAAAAAAAGTATAGTGAAATACTTGGCTGTTAAGCTTTTTATTACTCAATTTTTGCCGCTGTGTATGCCAGCAGGAGCAACTTAAGAGTGAAGGAGATGCTGGTATCAGAGACTCTGACTGGGAATTCTTTACATGTAGAATAATTTGATTTTTTGACTTACTGTGACTGGCAGCCAAAACATAGAGGCTGGCCTTTCATATGAATAATATGATAGGGAAAGTACAATTAATTTTGTAAGAGCTTTGCAATTTAAGAAAAGAAGTACTGGGTTCAAAGGGTAGAAGTGAGATCCAATGAAGATAAAGAAACTTAAAAAAATTACCTATTAATGGGTGCTAATATAGAAAATTATTTTACTTACCAGCATTTTAAAATTATTAAAGTATGAGTAATATGAGGGTATGTTAAGCACTTGAGGCATCAAGGTCAGTAAGAAATTGATGACTATTAAATGATAATTCTTAACAAAATTAAAAAGTAAAAGGGAAAGAAGTTATGAGATTTGAACAGTTAGGGATCTTTCCCACAGAAAGCAATAGCTTGCTTAGTAGTATTTTACTCTGGAG
The DNA here is from genome assembly GCA_013400215.1 of Cisticola juncidis. NCBI lineage: Eukaryota > Metazoa > Chordata > Aves > Passeriformes > Cisticolidae > Cisticola > Cisticola juncidis. Next base: position 40,277 of record VXBR01009613.1, on the reverse strand, counting down.
CTAATTAATAGTCTGCATGAAATTATTGTAGTTAATTATCTGCTCATTAATATTCCACAAAGGAGGATGCCTGGTTTCAGTACACAAACTCCTGCAAAGAAAGATTCCAGTTTGATTACAATGAACACTAAAGCAAGAAAGAAAAATCATTGTTAATTATATTTAACACCACATTAATTCCTTCCTATCTTTCTGCAAAGAGACATGTCATGAGATATGTTAGGGTTTATTGTCATGAGTTGCAGCAATATTGTTTTTATACTGCTACAAGCAGTTTTCCTTTCTGCTTTTGCATCAAATTTCTCAAACTGGTATTTTGAGTATTTTGTAGGATTCTCTTTCTTTAAAGAAGGTTTTAATATTTTTATCTTAGTATTTGTATTTGTATCTTATAGATTAAGAAATAATAAAAAAAACCCCAAAAAAACCCCACAATGCCACTAACTGAAATAAAATTTTCATTTAAACAAAAAAGGCAAAATGGGCTTTAATAATATTTTTGTACATTTAGGTCTTGCTTAAAAATTAGATTAGGATATTCACTTTAGGATTAGATAAGAGATCAGTGCTGAACAGTGTCCAGAAGTTGTATTCATGCTAGTTACTACTGGAGTCCTCTGGATTGTTTTAAGAGAATTCTATTTACTTGGCTTGAAAATAAGCATGCACAGAACTGGCACAAAATCAGAACTGAAGGGATGAATTCCTCTGAGAAAGATCCTGTTCTTAATTATTTCTACCTTCCCCTATTTGATTTAAGATTGCAGTGACTATCTTATCTTGTAAGGTTTGTATATCATGTACAGACATGATTTTAATGTCTATTCAGTTATGTGTCTTGCCTCTTGGTTGGCAATTAAATAAACAAGTAGGGTGTCTTCCAAATGATAAACTACCACATTTATGCCTAGAGTACATGAAATTTAGTGATAAATCAGAACTATTAGTTAGTTAGATAATTAGTTAGATAAATCAGTTATCTTTCAACTATGTTTCCTGTGATTTGTTTTTTAAGTTCCTATAATATATGAAGTCTGCACAAACATTCTGTATACTGGGGAAAAAAAAAAGGCCTGTAGGATTTTGTGTCTTTCCTTAGTCAACTGTCTTCTAAACCATTAAAAACTTGGCACTGATGTGAAAAAAAAAACAAACCATAAAATCAAGAAAATATTGGACTGTGTTGGGTAATCATTAAATACAGTTGGATGAATCTATTTACTGGCAATACATATGTAGTCTGTAAAAATAGTCCTTTATAGGATTTTAGGGTTTTTTTCCATGACATGGGGGCTAATTTATTCATATAGTCATCACTTTTTATTATTGAAAGGGATTTATGACTCTATTTATTACTCAGAGATTATTATTAATCTTCTCCCTAGTAATCTTTGCTTCTAAAAAATGCTGACGTGACATCAGTTTGGCCAGTTTCATCAGTGCACTAGAGCTCCTACTCCTGTTGGCTTTGGCTTGAGTAAAACTCAGTTCAAAAGAGAGGTAATTTGACCCAAGCTTAAAAATTTTTGTCTCAGTCATTGATCTGGCAACACCAGATCCCTCAGAATATAGACTACACTGAACACTCATTAAAATATTTTAACCACAGGTTATATTCAGCAGCAGAGCTCTTAGCAATGTAAGGTTTCCAAGTTGCTAGACTTACCAAGATTGCTGGGATATCAGTAAGTATGCAGTCTATCTCATGCTTTTAACTTTAAAACATGAAAGAAAACAAGGTCTGGAAGATGAACTCCTTGATGAAAAATGTTCTGCAATAAATATATCCCATTCACTTTCCAATGATACATAGATATTCTCTTCAAGTCTTCTGACCAGATTCCATCTGGATTTTGAATAAAATTAGTTTTTCTAGTTTTTATTGAATAATAATTATCTGCAAGCTTGTATGTAGGAAGTAGTCTTTGCTTGAAGCCTAATTTCATCGCTTAGAAAAGTACCTTTCATGTAACATTTCTGCCATTAGCAGCTTTCAGCTGTTCAAATATCATTTATAGCTATGAAAATTAACAAAAGTAGAGAATGCAAAGATCTCAAAAAATTAATTCACTGCTGCAGTTATGCATAACTTTCCTGTGTATGTGTCCACTTTTCTGTACTGTTAAAGCATTGTATTCATATCTGAAGAAGTCTTATATTAAACTAATAAAAATACTCAAATACTCAACAGTTATGTATTACTCCTGAAAATCAGTATATTATAGTTTGCATAATCAATTTATTTTTAAATGGTGACTTTCTAAAAAACAAATATTTGAATATGCAAAAATTGGAAATCATATATTTTTTGTAGTTTGAAAACTCCTGTAGATGCATCACTTAACCTATTAAACCTAATTATAATAAGAAAATAATTCATAATTAAAGTGACAGAAGCTATTTAGGAATACTTCAGCCTAAACCTAAATGATCTAATATCCCATACATCTTTACAGCAGTTACAGAATAGTGATATAATATCAGTCTAAGTATTCATTTCTTTCTCATCTTAGTACTAGTACTAATTAGTACTATTAACCACTCAGACTAGGTAAAGTGCTTGGGATCTAAAGAAGAATGCAGTTCTTCTCAGTGTTCTATCTGGGTAAATACACACACCTTCTTCCCACCTCTGAAAAACATGAGGGTGAGGGGGTTGAAATGTTTAACCTTTATGAAAACTACTATGCTCTGAACAACTGCTAGTTAGGAGACACATCATATTTCTTTTTTTTAGTTACAGAAGGTGGTTTTCCCTTCTTGAAAAAATTCCTTCCTGTGTCCAGATGTCTATAAGGAAGCTAAACATACTTTTTAAAGAAATAGTTGTTCATATAGTTTGCCAGCAGTTCAGTGCACTTTGTGGCTCATACAAGCTTTGGACTTCATTTATCCATAGGAAATATTGACATTATGATAGCAAAAATTATATATAAATGTATCAGAACTGAGAAACAGCTACATGGAGATCTGTTCTCTCTCTTTCTCTTTCTCTTTCTCTTTCTCTTTCTCTTTCTCTTTCTCTTTCTCTCTCTTCTTCTCTTCTCTTCTCTTCTCTTCTCTTCTCTTCTCTTCTCTTCTCTTCTCTTCTCTTCTCTTCTCTTCTCTTCTCTTCTCTTCTCTTCTCTTCTCTTCTCTTCTCTTCTCTTCTCTTCTCTTCTCTTCTCTTCTCTTCTCTTCTCTTCTCTTCTCTTCTCTTCTCTTCTCTTCTCTTCTCTTCTCTTCTCTTCTCTTCTCTTCTCTTCTCTTCTCTTCTCTTCTCTTCTCTTCTCTTCTCTTCTCTTCTCTTCTCTTCTCTTCTCTTCTCTTCTCTTCTCTTCTCTTCTCTTCTCTTCTCTTCTCTTCTCTTCTCTTCTCTTCTCTTCTCTTCTCTTCTCTTCTCTTCTCTTCTCTTCTCTTCTCTTCTCTTCTCTTCTCTTCTCTTCTCTTCTCTTCTCTTCTCTTCTCTTCTCTTCTCTTCTCTTCTCTTCTCTTCTCTTCTCTTCTCTTCTCTTCTCTTCTCTTCTCTTCTCTTCTCTTCTCTTCTCTTCTCTTCTCTTCTCTTCTCTTCTCTTCTCTTCTCTTCTCTTCTCTTCTCTTCTCTTCTCTTCTCTTCTCTTCTCTTCTCTTCTCTTCTCTTCTCTTCTCTTCTCTTCTCTTCTCTTNTTCTCCTTCTCCTTCTCCTTCTCCTTCTCCTTCTCCTTCTCCTTCTCCTTCTCCTTCTCCTTCTCCTTCTCCTTCTCCTTCTCCTTCTCCTTCTCCTCCTCCTCCTCCTCCTCCTCCTTCTCCTTCTCCTTCTCCTTCTCCTTCTCCTTCTCCTTCTCCTTCTCCTCTCTTCTCCCCTCTTCTCCCCTCCTCGAATCTCCTCTTCTCTGTTCTGAAATCATCCTCATCGGTTATGAGACTGGACTGTGTCCTGGAAATGCCAAAACACCTACCAAAATCATATGTGCTATTTGTTAGACTTCTTTTAGATGACAAAAGTGAATTTAGAAAGTTACTTTCTTTGATAGCCTATGTAATCCAATATAAATGAAAGTTCAGTGAATACTTGGCCCAGAACTTGAGGAAGAGATTATCATGCAAATACCTGATGTTTTGTTAGATAAAGTATTAGTATCCCATTGTGGAGAAGGTGGCCAAACATTGGCTAGATTTGTACGAAAGTTAATGAAACAAACCAAACTTCCTTACTGGTCATAATTACTGAGTATTTATACTTACTGGAATGAGTTTGTTAGAGTATGGGATAAAGAACTAACAGATCAGGCAGTTTCTGAGTGCTTTCTAGGATTAGTTTATTCTCTCTTTTTTAAAATTGATCAAAATGAGGAATTTTTCTCATCACCTCAGATGTAAACATGCAGCAGCAAAATAATTGCTCAATTAGATGTTGTACAAGTTACACAGGTATTCCAGAAACCTCTTGAATAGTTTTGGAGTGTGCCCTATAAATATAATATAATACTTTGCATCCCCTGTTCTTGGTATCTTCCTAAGATGATGGTTAATTCCTTAGTTACCATAATATTTATTTATAAAATATAAGCTGTTTAAAGCACTGATTCATACTAAGAAGTGATGTTTCCATCCTTTGTCATCTGGTGGCATTTAGGAATGATGAGAAATCTTACTAACATGTTATCAATTTGCCTGAGTTAGAGGAAATGCAATGTGATAAAAACCATCTGGTGTTACTGCAGGTATAAAAATATTTGTCATATATATGCCTTTTTCTCAATCAAATCTGTTAGATTTTTTTAAGAAATAAAATAGAATTAATTATTTGATTAAAGGAGAAGACATTAAAGACATTCAAGAGGTGACCAGGTAGATTTCTCCGTGCTAAAATTTTAATTTTTTTTTAAGATTTTTGATTTAGGACTTCCTCAACTTGACATGTCTGCTGTAGTCTGCTATAATGGCAGGGAAATTCATCCTCTGTTCAAAGCAAGGAAAGAAATCTAAGAGGATAAAAAATAAAATTTTATTCTTGAAATGTCTGAAACAGGAAATACATAAATGCTTTCTCTTTTTACTATGAAAGCTTGTTCTTTAGTGTTTTCTGGGAAAAGGTTGGGTATCATGAAAGTTTTTACAATATCTTCTAATGGTGTTAACCATAGCACATATCTTCTTTCTACTGCCCAGACTGAAGAGGCAAATGTGAAAAGAAAGATACTTACTGAGATGGCTCTGGTTAAAGGGTTAAGATCTGGTTGAGGGATAAGGTCATAGAGAGAGATGCCTGTAACCGAATTAAGGTGCAAACAAGACCATATGCTGAAGTCAATAGAATGGATTTTATTTAACTGTAAATGTGAGATACAAAGAGAGATAGAGAGAAATAGAAAAAAGAGAGTGAGAGAGAAAGTGATTAAGTCACCAAGAACAGCAGTCACCACCACTGTGGATCCACCAGCGTCCTGTTGGTTCTCTTCTCTTGATCCTCTCAGTGGTGGGGGTTCCACAAAACATAGAGTTCAGTGAGTTAATATATTTCAGGTATACAAGGGAATGCCCAGACAGCTCCCCTGTGGGGTGGGATGTTTTACACCATCTTTTGGAACATTGCATCTTCACACCATTTGTGGTTCACATGCACTCCTCTGGTGGAAGGCCTCAGAAATTAGTCTGGGGGCACTTTGGGGTCTTTGATGGTTTATGGCACCTTCTAAGATGTTCCCCTGCCTCCCAGGTCAGTGCAGCTGAGTCAGTTATGCCCCATCAGAAGGGATGAACACTGGACTGTCTGTGAATGGAAATGCCTGTGTGAATGAATGTGAATGTCCTGTGTGAATTTGCCATTCATTAATTCTTGTGGAAGTCTGTATGAATTAAAGTTGCAAGGTGAAGTCACGAGATCTAGTCATTTGGGCTTTTGTGTAAGTTTGTGGGGGCTGGAAAACAGCACTTTTCAGTGTTTTGCAGTTTAGGCATCACTGGTAAACACATTTCTGTTGCCTTGCAGCCTTAGTCATTTACCCTTTACTTTCTTCTCTGCTCAGTCACGCATATTGAATTAGTAAGAATTTTTTGAGTACATTTAACATGGGCTTAATTAGGTCAATCATTTCAGATACTCTATCAGCATTTTTGCCAAGCACATGATACCTAAAATAGTTTCAGGATGTTCTAATATCTATAAATGAACCTATTTGGATTTTGTGCTGTTTTGGTATTTTTTAATTAAGATATTTGTGAAGGCTGAATTTTGTAATAGGAACTGATATAAAAGAAAGAGACTAAAGAAAATTTCAGTCGCTTGCCTATTTTTATATTTTTTAAAGAGCAAATGATTTTTGTCTAGGTCCTTCAAAGTATAAGATGTACTAGAAATGTTCTTAAAAATAGATCCTTTAAAAAAAATTAAAGATGATTGTCAAAGTAGGCCTGATGAAAAGCTACTGCATTTGTCTTTCTTTAATACTGATTGTCTTTTTAAGCTGAATACACTGCAAATTTTCTGTCTTTAAAATAATGTGAACTCAAAATTAGGAATACTATCATTCTTTACATCACCAGAAGCTCTCTGAATTGATTTTTAATTTTTTTTTTTAATTTTTTTTCTGCTTATTTTCATGCAAGCAGAAATAAGATTTCAGTTGGTTTAATATATGAAAAGGCTGTGATTCTGAAGACTAAATGATCAGTTTTTTTTTTTTTTTTAAATTCTTTTTTCTTCAGAGGAATTTAACACATTGCAGGTATAGGAGACATAATCCTAGATTCCAATGTAATTCAGGTAGATGTGACATCATGTCCTTTTTGAAGAATCCCTACTTGCTGATATCAAAACCCTTTAAAGTAATTCTATGAATCTTTCTGTTTGTGCATGATAATATACAATATTTGCACCAGCCTCACCACTGTTGATTCTTACTGAAACACAGAAAACTCTTGTGTCTAGGGCTTTATCTTTAAAATTGTCTTCTTTGTGTGTTTCTTTGTGTGTCTTCTTTGACCTGTGTTTCAGAGGAGACCAATTCCTTTATGAAGTAAGGCTCAGTAAATTAGTTCTGGCAAATTGCTCAGCTTACCTTGTCACCAAAAAGCCATATCAAATACTTGAACAAATGTACTTAAATGCACATATAAAATAGGAGTACTAAATTTACCTAAATTTGGAATACTAAAGTAGTTTCTATTATCCATAATAATAACTGCCTTATGGCCACTTTTAGTACTATTCCAGTATTTTTCTCTTAATTTGTCTTGATTTAGGAAAAAAAAAATTCATAAGCTTCAGTTTAAAGAAAGGTAATTGTATATACCACAACTTCTTGTTTGTATCCATTTAAGTATTTTTAATATATAAACATATCTATGCTTACTTATATACCTGCTTATATGTTTATTAATTACCTGCTTACTTATATATACTTCTATGTAAAATTATATCTGCTTATATATTACTTATATATAAGTCAAACATTGGGTTTAGACCATATAATTGTTCTTGAGGAAGACTTTAAAAAGACACAAGTAGATTTGTATAACAGATTTGAAAAGATGAGACTGAAACCCAGCTTTAATAAGAATGCAAATGAGAACTACTAAGGTTCAGTGAAGGTCATAGCAGCTTAATCATCAATTTATGTCAGCAACTTCTCACAAGTAACAAATGAGTTTTAATAAAAACTGTTGTCTTAATGGATTAAACTACAAAATCAAGATTGCTCTAGAATTTGACCAGCTGTCCTCACACACATGCAATTCTATGTGTTTGACTCTTTTATCTACAAATTCAAGAATAATCTTTTTAGAGATTGTTGGGGTTTTTTTTAATTAACATTTTAATGACTTTCTATGGCCTTCTAAAATAAGTTCTGAAAGCATGTTCTGGTTATGCCTGAAGTATAATTTTTTTCCTGGAGAAAAAAATTTGAACACTCCCAGAGATGCAACAGTAAATTATTTGTTTCAGTTAAAAGTAGAGATGTTGCATGGGTATGTTTCTTTTAAGTTGAATAAAAAAATCGTTAATTTCCTAGGGCGAAATCACTTCACTGAAATTTAATTTGGATCTCTTTTTCTTGTAAATCTTGTAAATTGTATCTCTTGTAAATACACGCCTAAACTGTATAATTTTTAAGAACAGAAGTTTGTGCTGAGAAGGAAAATAGAAAATAATCCTCTTTGCTCTACTCTCACCTGATTGGCAATAAGTTAATTTCCCTAAGTCATGTCTGTTTTACCTGTGATGGTAATCACTGTGTGATCTTTCCCTTCCCTTAGCTTGACACATGAGCCTTTTGTTCTATTTTCTCTCCCCTATCCAGATGATGAGGAGAGCCATGGAGAGGCTTTGATGGACACTGATGTCCAGCCACAGTGAACCCTCCACAATGTGTAAACATTTGGCCATTAAGAATGTGGCCAGTTAAAGCTTTCTGATTTTAAAACAAGTCAATTATGTCATGGTTGCCATCATTTAGACTCTTTTGGGCATCTCGAGAACAAGGTAAGAGGAAGGGGTCATTAGCACAGCTCTCAGCAAAGGTAGCTTGCAAGATGAGCTGTACTCACGAGATACTCTCTCCACCAAACTGTTCAGACAAAATGGTGTGTAAAGAACCAAATTAGGAAAACATTTAATTCTTCTTGAAAAATTTTCTATGATCAGATAATCATTCTCAAGTACCCCTTGCTATCTTAGAAATTGAGAATAAGTGACATCTAGTTATACTGTATGTGTATAAGGCAAAGACCTCAAACACCTTTTCTTTCTAATATCAAGATCTGGAATCTAAATCTAGAATCTTAAATTCATAATGCAGGAAACCTCCCTACAGGTGGGGTTAAATAATAATTAAAATTTTATGCAAAGGGAAGCTTCAAAGTATAAAATGGATGAAAAATCTAGAAAGTATAGAACATTACTGCTGGGCATTTACAAACAAGTTTAAATTAAGGATTTAAATTTATGAATTTTATCAATATTACTGGTTTTAATTCAGGGTTAAGTAAGAACAAAATAGGGCAAACCTTCATCATGTGAAAAAAATGCACTTCTCAAAAGCAGAAAAAACCCCTATTATATTAGAGAATAGGTAGCAACACTTAACTTGTCAAAAGAATTGTATAGCATGGGAGTAGTTTTATGTGTGTGCATGTACAGAGGTGTAAGTCAGAAAGAAGATCTGATCTCTGTGTCCTGTGGTCCAAATTGAACATCAATTGCTCCTGGCTGAGCAAACCTTGCTTCAGTATTTGGAATGGGTTGCATCAATAGATTGGTAGGTGAGGATATTACAGTCCTCTCTCCACCTCATTACTACAGCATGGACCTTTATTTCTTATAATGGACTGCAGAATTTATTGCTGTTAAGTCTTTTCTTACTGTCCAAGTACTGAAGTTAGTGCTTCTTTAATCTTCATTCCTGTGTACCTTAAACAGCAGCGTGTTGTTGCTATTGTTGTTGCTTTTCCAGCTGAGGTTGTATTATCTCTATCTGTAACTACAGAAGTTTGTCTTCCTCTGCAAGCATGTGCACTGGTGCTTTGAAGTTCCACTGTGCTCACTCAGTGTGACTGACCTCATCTGTTGCTGGTTCCAGCAGGGATCTTGCTTGAGCTGAAGAATGTATGAAGGCAGATGTGGTAACATCAACCAAATGCAGCACTAACTTTCAGTGCTTACATTGTAGACCAGTGAATTAGAATACTCTAAATACATATCTCAACTCCCAGTCTTTGCTTCATCCGTGTTCTTAGAATACTGTAGGTACAGCAGCACAGCTGAACATCTGGGCTTCACTTAAACTTTGAGGAGACATGGTTGTCTTCACATAGGAATCAAACAGAGTGAAACCACTTAGTGAAACCACCTTCCCTCTAAGGTCATAGGGAGTCTAGATGAACAGCTGAGACTAGGCATTTATGCTTTACAAAGCTCAAAAGTTTGGTGAGATTAATCCAGTTTACTTGTATCAGAGTTAAATAGTAAAAAACTTTATTCTTTCATTATATCTCTTTCGTATTTAGTTGATTGAAGTTGATTCTCTAATTTCACATTAGATCAGTAATGGCTGAAATGCCCTAACTTCTAGAACCATCATGCTATGTGTATAAAGCTAGTTCCTTTAATCTGTTATTTTAACAGTGGTTAGCTAGGGTTATGTATGTCAACTATGCACAAAATCATGGTGGAGTGCCTAGATAACCATGAGCTTATCTTAAATTTTGTGCTTACATTTGAAATAATAGAAATATTTCACATTTGAGGCAATGCTGATAGGACTTGTGAGATGTGCACCTTATAAAATAATAATAGTGCTTTTACTTACATTATCCTACCTGTCTTAGGAGTTTGCATTTTAATTTTTTTCTTTAAAAGAAATTTGTATTGAATTGCATTATCTGTGCTTTCCTCCCAGTGATTTTTTATTTGGTTTATTTAAACGTGGATTCTGGAATGGCAGTTAGTCTACTTTAGCTGAGTAGAAATATACCTCTGGTGTCATTAGTAATTGAATTAATACTCTTTTTGTCAGATTACATTTCCTGTTGTTGCTACTCAATTGAGTGAAAATGCTCAATATAGTACACTATATTAAAAAAAATCTTGAACACTGGAATTTCACATCTGATTTCAGTAATATTTCTAAACTATCCCTTCACTGTATCACTGATTTTATTCTGACTTATTTAATTCTTTTTTTAGTTATTAATCCATTCATTTTTTCTAGAAATCTTATAGCAGTACTTGAAAAGCAGATCACTTTGCTAGTTTTTATGGTATCTTGTAATATGTAAAAGAAAACAATTGAATATGGGATCATTCCCTGATTTAGTTTTACACACACCCCCTCCCCCCATTATTAGGGATATCAGAGAGCAGCAAGGGTGGGCTGCTCCATGAGGAAAAGCAAGTTGGGTGCTGACTGTGAAGCAAGGTGGGCAGCAGTGCCCTCACCAGCAATACAATCCTACAATACCCAAACCCAATAAACAAAACAGGTTTGGCTGCATCAATCAGTCAGAAGAGAGTCTAAAGCACTAGGCAAAACTGAAGTGATGAAGAATGTCCCAGGTCAAACTGAGAAGTTCTGTCAGCAAGTGTGGAACAGCCCCAGTGACACAGCCAAGCTCAGTCCCACTGCAGTGATCCCAGGCAAGTCTGGGGTGAGAAGGCAGATCAAGGTTTTGAAATGCAAGCCAGGAAGTCAAATTTCCAGTCAGGATCTGGATCAGCAGGATAGACCTCCAGGCACAGACGTGGTTGTACTGTAGCTCAGTCAGCAGCCAAGGACAAGAGCCTGGGCTCAGACTTCTCAGCAAAGGAGAGGGGAGGCAACTGCTTCTCCCAACAGTCTGAGCAGAGGCAATGCAGCTGTGCCATACCAGCACTCCAGCACAGGTGATCAAACTCAAGGATGCAAAAGTGTGCTTACGACCTGAGGAAATCACACATAATTACATTTGGTGTATTTTGCTGTTTTATCTCTGAGCTAGTTGTATAGAAAATAGATATTGATTTTATTTAGTGGATAGCGGGGAGAAGTAATTAATTTTGACATCTTAATTTTTTCTTATGTTGTTTTTAACTTGTTAATTGTTTGAAATTTAGCACTTAGAAAAACAACCTATTATCCTCATAACATAAGTGTATTTACAATTCATGCTTTGTAGTTTATATTTAAAATCAGCTATGGTTTATTTCTTCAATTCTTTGTTTTTTATGATGTTCTCCTTTTTTAAATAAATGAGATTCAACTTAAATCCCCAACCTGCTTTCCATGTTCATATCTATATTTGTACTTACTGAACAACCTGAATCCATTGCGATCAATAATTCTAGTAGATGTCAGAATATAAAACACACATTAATTATACTTTCAAGATTTGTAGACAGTTTGTATTTTTCTGAGTTAGAGAACTCCCTTTTGACTGCATATCCAGAAGGCAACTAAGTTAATTCTTAGAAAATCATAGAATTTTTTCCGGTTGAAAAAAACCTCTAAGAGCACCAAGCCAAATTATTAACCCAGCACTACCAAGTCCCCCACTAAAATATATTCCTAAGTGCCACATCTACAGGTGCTCCTGTCCAGGGATGGTGACTTGACCACCTGCATGGACAGTCTGTTCTGATGCTTGATAGCCCTTTCTCTTGAATAAATTTTTTGTGATATCCAGTCTAAATGTCCCCAGGTGCTCCTTGAAGCCAGTTCCTCTTGTCCTGCCCCTTGCTTTTTGGGAGGAGGTACCAAAAACCATCTGGCTACAACCTCCATTCAGCCAGCTGTAGAGCACAATGAGGTCTCCCCTTAGCCTCCTTTTCCCCAGGCTAAACAATCCTGGCTCCCTCATGCCCGTCCCACCAGAGCTGGGCTCCAGAGCCTTCCCCAGCTCCATTGCCTTTTCTGGACGTGCTCCAGCCCCTCAGTGTTCTTCTTGCAGTGAGCGGCCCAAAACTGAACGCAGGATTCCAGATGTGGAACCAGTGCCGAGTACAGGGGCACAATCACTGCCCTGGTCCTGCTGGTCACAATATTTCTGATCCAGGCCAGGATGCCACTGGCCTTCTTGGCCACTTGGGAACACACTGGCTTGAGTTCAGCTGCTGTAGACCAGCACCCCAACTGCTTTCTTGCCAGGCAGCTTTCCAGCCATGCTTCCCCAAGGTTTTTCTTAAAGTCCATAGGACAATAACAGAAATATCTTTCCATACAGTGAAGATCCTATCTGCTGACTTTTTGGAGAGGGGTGGTTGTACTTAAAACACTCCATTTTTGCTTAGTAGCTAATGATTAAAATAGTCTGTTTGGTGAAAGCAAATTCAGTATTTTGAATTTCTGGCAAGTAGTTTAAGAGCCAGGATACAGGGCCATGGATAAGAGTACTAGTAATTGTAGAAGTTCAATCTGTATGCTAAGAAAGGATGCAATGGTCAGGACAGAAGGTAGTAAATATCTCATTTTAGTCTAATGGTATGAGCAATAAATTTGCAGGAGCTGTAGATTTGGTTCCAAATACAGTTCCTTGAATATGACTCCATTTAGTTTAGAATCAGTATTGCTTGCTCGCCTGATTACTCTGTAGTTTCAAATAATCACACACGGTGATTGCTATGGATATCTTGTGAGATAGGGATTCAGTATTTCTGAGTTGAGTAGAGATGGAAACCACCTCGCAATTCCAGTGTGAGCAGTGTGAACACAAAGATGGTTTATATTACAACAAATACATACTTGCTACTAAATCTGATACTTTATTCTTCAGAGAGACACAGAGGCAGTGTGGACCTAGGCCAACATATGGATGTAAGGGAATGGATGGCAAATGGATGTAAAGGAATCTATTGCACTAGAAATATGGGTGTGGGCAAACATCTAATGAGGTTAGATTACAGTATACCGTACTAAAATAATGACATTTTAGAAGTTGAAATCTTGATATAGGGAGAATTCTTCTGAATTTGTCTGAATCACTCTGCGTAAATGAATCAAATACAAGCATTAAAAAACCTAAGCATTTCAAATGATTTATTGCTTATTCATTATGAGCCATAGGGGAAGGATATATATGATATGTTTTAAAAATAAAATTATTTGAATAGGTACTGTTTGAGACATGGTACTCCCAAATGAACTTGCTGCAAAGAGCTTACTCATAATAAAATTTCCCTCTATTGTACTATGGAAGTCTAATGTTCCTCATTTAATTAATTTTACCAAGAAGGATTCCCAAATGTCTTCAACAAACTTTATATCATAGTAATTTTCAAAGCACTTAACATTTATGATTAGTTTTTTTAAGCATATCTAACAATGTATATTCAGTTTAAATTTTCCCCAGAGATACAACCCCCAGACAGAGCAGAAAGGTGGCAAAATCTGGGTCAGTTTATTGATTTAAATTTACTTTAATTCTTATTAACTTTTAGAAAACCTCTATTTTAATTTATTCAGTCTATCCAAAGTATAGAATCCATGCATAAAAATATTCCAAATACCAGATTAGTTTTTAATTTAAAAAAATGATGCTTTACAAACAAAAAATCATGAAATTATTTTTAAAATGTCATCTCATAATGACATATTGTAAAATATTTATACTTTAAGTGTATGACATAAAATGTAACTTTGTTCTAATTTCTATAAATGCTTTTTTAATTTCTTACAGCATTTTTGAAGCATTTGCATCATTATTTGAAAGAAATGTTAATACAATGTATTACAAATACTGTAAGTATAGTAATATTTTTTTTAAAATCAGAAATGTATTCTCTCTTTTAAGAACAATCTACAAGTATGGATAATGGAGTTTGGAAAGTGAAATATGAATTTCACAAATCCTCTTTGAAGTACTGTAAACTTCCAGTCATGGAAATAGTCTGTTGAAGTGGAGGACACAAGAATTAACTGAAACTGCTTAATAGACCTTTGACTAATCATAAACCCAGTCTAATGTATTTCTCAAGTTCAGTAAAAAGCAAATTTTTTTCGGAGTCTAGGATGTAAATGTAAGAGAAAAAAAAAATGCTACACAGCAGCAAAGAAATAAATATCTGATTAGTGTCACAATCTCAATTCAGCAATAGTTAAAAATTTGGAAAGTACATAATCTGAGAGTCTAAAGGAAAAAAATAGCATGTTTTAAAAGCCCTTGCAATGAAAGGAGTTCTGTGCATACAAATCAAAACCATCAAAAGTTAAATGTGGAAATTGATACCAGCAATGCTATTTATTTCCAATAAGACAAAATGGAATACCTCAAATTTCAGAAAATTATTTGTCTGTGCCCTAGAGAATTGATTTACCCCATTTGTGCTCCACTCTGGAACTTTCCTTCCATTCAGAATAAGAAGAGTCAGCTAAACATAATTTATGATGTATACCATAAGCCAAGATCTGATCTTGGACTGCAACTACTCTAAGATCTCTACTTTTTTAATTTATCAAAGATGAGTGAAAGTGGCAGGAAAAAATTGGCTTAGATTCCAAATGTAAGTAATTATTTTTAGCATGGTGCTTACTGCAAAAGGCCACAGAAAGTGTAGTATTCTAGTATGAAATCACAATTGGCTTCCATGCTGCTATATCATTATGATTTCCATATAGAGACATCAGAAACCTACTGAAAATATATTGTGAAAAGTATGGCAGTAGGTAAGTGACTTGCAACATGGATCATTAATACAACAAATATATTTCCAATAAAAGTAAAAATTCATTTTGGATGAATGGCTATCCTAATCCTATACTAACAAGCAGGAGTACTTAAAATGCTGTCTCCTGAATAGACTAAAAAAGGCTACATTCTTAGGTATGTAAAAGTACTCTTTACATTAATAGGATATTATGCAAGCTGTGCTGGTCTTGGCAGGGGTAGAGTAGCTAGTAGTCATTGTAGCTAGTGTGGAGCTATGATTTGGATTTCTGCTGAAAACTATGTAAATAATACAAAGATGCTTTCAGTATTGCTGAACAGCGCTTACACAGAGCCAAGTCTTTTTCTGCTTTTCCTATCACCATATCACCAAGGAGGGGGCTGGGAGTGCACGAGCATTTGGGAGGGGACACAGCAGTGACCCCAGTTCACCCAAGGGACATTCTGTACCCTATGGCATCAAAAAAGCTGGGGGAAACTGGGTGAAGAAGAAGAAAGCAAGAGACACTTGAAGTGATGGTGTTTGTCTTTTCCAGTAGCCATTATGTGTAATGGAGCCCTGATTTCTGGGGATGGCTGAACACCTGCCCACCCATGGGAATGGTGAATGATTCCCTTATTGGGCTTGGCCTGAGTGAGTGCAGTTTTTGCTCTACCTATTTAAGTACCTTTATCTCACCCCATGAATTTTCTCACTTTTACCTTTCCAATTCCCTCCCCCATCCCTCTGGTGGGGAAGTAAGCAAATGGCTGCGTGGGGTTTGGTTGCCAGATGGGCATAAACCATGATGTAAGTGTAAAATGTTTAGGAAAATGTGGGGTTTTATTTCATTCATTTATTTATGGCAAAGAAACTGGAAGATTTAAAGCAAAACTGCAGGAACCTAGGAATGACCACGTGTGTTCAGCTCAATGGTCCATCTCCTCCCCTGTCTCCAGCACTCATTTGTTGGTATTCAGGGGGACTGAATACAGGACAAGCATATATGATATGTCAGAACAACTCTTTCAGCTTTTCCCATCTCTGGCATTTTTCTGACTGTGATGTGATTTCTTACATTACTAACTCTCAGCTGAAGTTTCTTCTCCATACTTGTCCTGTCTGCTCTTCAATCACAACATCACACAACATCACAAGGTGTTCCACATGCCTACTTGTTTTGTGAATCATGGACTTTTGTTTCCCTAGAGTATGACTGCTGCTAACTTTATTTGGAAGGCCTGAGTTATTTTAGCTTCATTTGATACTCCCTAAATAATTTTTCATGATTTATTCTTTTTTTTTTTCTTTCTTTTCAGGTTATAAATTGATGGGATAGTAGAAATGCTGGTATAATCAGAAGCTGCTTTTAAAACCTGCTGATATTTGCCTAGTTGCTATTTACATGATAAATGTTCTGCGAATCATTGTCGCTACTGACTTACCAACTATGCCTTATAAATATACCAGCTACCAGTGTTGGAGCCTTTAGGCTAATGGCAAGAAATGTGTATCAGAAACCTTTCAATTAACCCTATTTGTAGTGTTGTAGCCCATGCTAGAGAGATTCTGGTACTGACCTAGGAGCTGGGGACACTTCCCATATCACCGTATTTCTATGACTTTCCTCAGAAGACCTTATATGCCGAGCTCTATCATTTGGGGCTCAGTAACATTTCTTTCTTTAGCACTGTTTGAGTGAATCTGCCACTTCTCATTTTAAGATGTGAAAACCTCAAATGCCTTCCTGTAATTCAGCCAAATGGTTGAGGGCTGTATATTGGGAGAAATTTGAGTTACCTGTAATTTCTTACCTGAAAATGTGAATTAGGATTGTCCTCCTAAAGTTTAGTTGGTTTTTGTTTGGTTGGTTTGGTTGGTTTCTTTTCATTGAAATGCTCTTCTAAGTCATACAAATATGTAAAGGGATATAAAGGCAGGGAAGTTAAGTTCCACTATTGCTCATGTTGTCACCTATTGTTAGTTCACTGGTGTACAAAGCTCTATACCTTGAAGCTGTGCTTTTGTGGTAGAGATTTTACATAGTGGCTGATGGACATCAACACGGTATCCCTGCTATTAAAGCAGTGTGGGAAATTTCGAGTTTTTCAAAATGATTGAAATGTGAACAAAGCATTGTTTATTAACTTTTTATAAGCCCATATGTATGAGTACGAACATTTTCTGAGTAAATGCTGTTTTCTATTAGCGTAATTTCCTTTGGGTTTTGTATTTCCAAAGATAAATTGTAGCATTTTCTTGTGCAGAATTCTGCTTTGGCACACTGCTAACAGCAGTAGGTGTTTGCTAATGTCTCTTACCCTGCCCCTGCCAACAACCAGGAATGGAATGTTTGTATCTGCTTTGAGCCACGCACCAAATTGGAAACAGTTGTTGTGCCTTCACAACTGACTGATGACAACTACCCTTCGGAGTATTGGGGGTTTTCATGCCTAATTATTTTTACTGCAGCACTGGGAACCTAAGCAAATCCTGTGAGCAAATCTTGGACAACTTGAAGTCAGGAATAGTAGAGTAGTGAGAAGGATTGAAAAATGGCAGAAATTTGTTTAGTGTCAAACAACAACTTTTCAGAAGTACATTCACTGTTTCACCTGAAATATTATAAATGTTTGAGAAGGACTCTAGATGCTGATTTTTATTTTTATTTCCTTTGTAATTACTGTAAATGCACCAGTCAGTATTACACTTTCCCATGACATTTTCAAATGACCTTTTCTGGTACCTCCTCCTCCTTTCCTGGAAATAAAAAGGTTTTCTATGCATTATATTTGGCTTCTTGGTACTCTGCCTAGGAATTTTCCTACCAAAAAGAAATCATAATTTTTAGTATTGACACTTTTTTCTCACATAAATTCTTTTAGTTTAATCAAATCAGTAAGAAGAAGAGCAAAGAATTTTTCTTTACATATTTACTTTTCTTTAAAAATATACTACAGTTCATGATCTATAACATATATCAGAAACCATAGATTGTAAGATTAAACCAGATTTTGTGTCAAAGCTTTTAATCATAAACTAGGCCATTTGCAATCAAACTATGATATTTAAAACAAATTATTTTCTTTATTTCAATATTAAACTACTAAATTAGCAAGTAAATTGTCTGATTAACATATTTATATTCAATTGGTACTTAATTTGGTTTGGTTTTAAAGAAACTTTAAGTTTTTGTAAAAAAACATTTTCCTTATATATTCCTATATAATATAAGTATGTATAAAATTCAGAAATACTTTAAAATATGTAGTCACAATTAACCCATGTGTTGGTTTCTGTGATTGCTCTTTTAAGCCTAAATAAAGCCATTCTACATTATAAGTAATTTTAAAGGTGTCATCTATATGAAGGCATACTTACTGCTTCTTGGACTTGAGATCATACCCAAATGAGAAGCTGATTTGATAACGTGTTTTAAAGGAAAAAGAGTTTGACTGAAGCTGCTTTAGGAATAGTAGTCTAATGTATTGCTGTGCTTTATTGCCTGTATTTTTAACAGAAGGGGAAGGTACCCATGGCTGTAGCCATATATATCAGAAATACTTGAGGAATTTGAAGAAAAATGGTCTCTGGAAAATGAAGGTCATATATGCAGTGCCATAAATATTCTAAAATATTTTGCATGTATATCCTTACAAATATTAAATTGGAAAAGTTGGACTTAAATTCTCATAACTGTAAACAGGTCTCTGGACTACCTGAGAATTTTGAATAATGTGTGCAAATAATCTATGTGTTGACATAACTAATTGTTCTAAGTTTGGGGCTGGCTTTTTTGTAGTAGTTCACAACAGAATACACAGATTCTGACACAGATACTACTTAAGAATGTTAGTAGGAAATGCAATTTAAGATCATTTAGGAAGTCATAAGGTTTTTTCTAAAAATGTAGATGCAAAATTAGTATGCATTTCATCAGAAACTGTGTGGCATTTATTACACAAGTCTAATTAAGAGTCTTTCTTTATACATCTGCTTTTTAGAACTTCTTAATTTCTTTTGTTCAAGAAACAAAAGTTCTTCTTACAGAACTTTATTTTGTTTTGTTTTTGTGGATTTGATTTAATTTTTCAGTGGAATTTCTTCTGTAAAATATATTTCCTTACACTACTTCAGTATGTTTTTCCTAGGGTGAGGGATTGCCAACAACTCTGACTCATGGTGCTGAGTAAGGCACAAACGTGGTTTACAAGGGATAGGTACCAAAGGTAGCATCTTGCAATCAGCATGTGGCAGTCCCGGGGCAGGGCAGTACTTGGGGTCAGCCCAGGAGAGGTTGCCAAGACTGCTCAGATGAGCTCCTTGGTCCTTGGCAGATGAGTGGAATCCCTGAGAAGCTGGAAAAAAAAAAAATCTTGCCAGGTTGTAGAAAATCTGCTCATACCAAATTAACACCAGTGAAAGCAAGCACTTTACGTGGACTCTGATTATTGTATCATGTAGGAATTTGGCTGCGATAAAGGCAAATAGGCTGTTTCCTTCAGAAAAAAAATTCTCACTTAGAAATTGGCCCTAAGATATTGCCTATGGATTCCCTCTCTAAAACTCATTGTATCATAAAAATTATAATAAAACATTAAGTTCTGTCACAGACAGAGTGCATACATAAACCATCTTAAAAGTGGGCATTTGAAATACCATAACAAAAACAATACATTTACGAGCTATGTGAAGCCATCAGACCCAAGAAGATAATAACTAAGTACAGGGCTTTACTTGCTATCCTCTACTCCCAGAGAGAATGAGCATAAAATGTAAAAAAGTTACATGAGTATCTGGTGAATTTTGAACTTGGCAATTCTGAAAATAAGAGAGACAAATATGGATGTTTTGAATGAAACTTCTGCCTATTTTTCTAGTGGGAGGAGAGCTCTGTGGGCAGGTTAGCAGTAGGAATCTCAGGGAAAAGATGAGACTGAAAGGAGAGGAGATCAGGAAACCTCTTGTTTCCCTCTTAACTGAGGTACATAGAACTGCAAATTTAGATGTTTAGGGTTTGGAGAAGTCTTGGTATGATGTGCTTTTCTGCTTGTCTATTCTGCCTAATATCTGTTAGGTTTCAATAATTCATACACTGAGCTCAATTTTAATTCAGGTGCCTCAAGGTAGGGTGCATTGGTCAGTACAGGAACCAAAGAAAGAAAACTATTTCATTTCTTCTTCTAAAACCTTTATTTTCTTACAGAGTTCTGATGCAATTGCACTCATAAGTTTGCCAGGCCTTCATTCTGATTTCTTTCTTTGTGCAGCACAGAATAATAGTAACAATATTTCATTAACAGGCAACCATTCTAAAAATTAATGAAAGCTTACCTTTTTTTTTATAGGGGCATTGTAGATTTTACCCTCCTCTGGTGGGTAAAACTTTTTTACTACCATGACCTAAATGTTTATAGTTGTCTGCAACCCCTGTAAGTAAGCTGTTTATTGCTTTTGCTACTAGTTTCATGTCAGGATAGAAATATACCAGTGTGTGTATGCCTTGTATATTAGGATTATATAGGTTTGTTTATAGTTATGGAATCATTTGAAAGAGTCTATTCATGTGGTGCTCCATAAGGGTATATTCCAGGGACAGGTATGAACTAATTTACTTGTTGAAAAGGCTTGGTCCTTGTTTTTTAAGCTTTATACAATGGTTTTCTGAAATACTAGCTACTCAGGGGTGCACGGTGCTTGTGTGCAGACATGTTTGTAGTGTGAGCTGTTAGGGCACAGTGTTCTCTGGTGTACAATAAACACTTTTTCTAAGACTATTTCCAGTGTCTTCTCTAAGAAGATTTGTGTAAAATCATCGAATATAATAACAAAATGTGCTGAGCTGGAAGGAACCACCGGGATCATCAGCCCAACTCCTGGCACTGTGCAGAAAACCCCAAGGATCACACCATGTGCCTGGGAGCGTGGGCAAAACGTGTCTTGAACTCTGTCAGTGTCTTTGCTATCAGCACCCTCCTCCTGCAGGAGACTCCTGACAGCGTAGAAGGGCTTGGACAAGAACGCAAAGGAACAGTTGAAGCCTTCTTCTTCTGTTTGTATGTGATGATATGCAGAGTTATTATTATGTCTTGCAACAAATTGATACTTCCAGTAATAAATGAATATCTGACCAGGAATGAGGGTTTGTTACTTACACTGAAAAGGTGAGGATCCCTGGCAGGCAAGATTATTTGAGTTTTTTTCCTTATGCATTTCTGTGAAGATGTGCAAGAATTGGCCTCTTCCCCAGGAAAAGACTTTCTGTGGCATGGTAGTGATCTTTCCCCCATAAAATAATTAGTTAAACAAATTGGGTAAACAAGTAAACAAAGACACCAAACAAATATTACTGTATAAATTAGTAGTACTTTGGACTTTTAAAAATAATTCATTATAATTTTTAATAATTAGATAATTTATTTTTCGCTTTCTGCAAGGATACATCAGCAGTAGAGTACATGATTCTCAGTTTCAACTCAGCAGTATAAGCAAAGGAAACAGATATCCTCAAAATGCATTGTGCTTCACCAAAAATAAACAGATAAATCACTGCCATCAGTGGAATTCTAGTAATTTGGAATTTGCTTTGCCAACTTGTCACCCTTATACCTTCTTTTCTGTAAGATAATGAAAAATTAAACCACAATAATTTAAATAAAATTATAGTCCCTGGAACTTTTTTAATGTACACAAATGAATGTTCCAGCTTCTATACAACAGCCTGATGCTATGATCATTGTGTTTTTGGTTGGGGAAATTTTCCAGATGCTTAGATACTTAGATATTATTTTAAAAATAAAAACTATGTATTTTTTTTGCTAGCAGATTATTTGCTTTTCATATAGAAACATCGAGTGATGGAATTTATGTTGTCGATTATCAGGTTTTGCAGTCTCTGGGGTGAGACAGTCGGTCTGGATTTCCTTAAACAATCAAGTCCAGCAGAATGCTTAATGTGTGTTTCTAGAGGAAAGCTAAAAGAACCCATAAAATGCTCTCTGTATGCATAGATACGTTCTAACTTTCAGAAGAAGTGGAGCAGTGATGAAAGCCTATCTCCACAATGAAGATTACACATTATGGTGTTCTGTAAATTTTTTAAGACATCTTTATACAGTTTTTCTTTGCCTTACATCTTAAGTCAATTTGAAAGGTTCTTCAAATAAATCTCAACAGAATTTGAGGTTCTCTAGTTCAAAGCTGAATTTCTACTGCTTTCCCTGGTTGCATCTCAGTGTTCCTTTTCGTCTCCCCAGTTTTAAACTTTGAGTTTTAACTTACAGTTAAAATTACCACCACAAGGTGGAGTTCTGAACTTTCCAGCAGGAGCAATCTCTTCATTACATCAAAGGGAGCAAACATAATTTCTTTTTAACTATTACACTGCAGCCACAGTGTCTGTCATGATGGTTGGAGCAGCTGCAGGGCTTGCTGTTGTCTCACTGTCAGATTTAGAGACCTTTTTCTCCTGCAGGCACTGAGCAGTGTTGAGAATGGCTCAACAAACCTGGGCCAGGCCCCAACACATGGCGGTGATTTGGGTCCTCTTTGGAGTGCCAGGTGCCAGCACACTTTTAAAAATATTTCATTAGTTTTTATGGCTTCTGGACTTATTCAGAGGTAAAGTGAAAACATTTTGAGGTGCCCACTGCCCTGGGTACTTCTCCGTACAATCCCACACACCCCACAGCTCCGAAATATCCAGCTTTTGGGCAGACCTCTGGATAATAATCTCAACTGTTTGTCTGACCTGGAAGAAGAACTGAACCATACAGAACAACATGATCCTAGAAAAAACCAAAACCAAAACCAAAACCAAAACTAAACTTGTTTGATTTCAATGATAGTCAAAGGATTTTCAAAATCTTTAAAATTCTGAACTACTGTTACCAGCTTGGAGGACAAAAAAAGGGAAAAAAAGAGGAGAGTAAAAAATTAGGAGGGTGTCTTCCCCATAAGTTGTTCCTCTGAGGAGAAAACAACAAAGGTGTGACTACTAATCATTCCCAGGAGATGACTCCCAAAGCACAGAATGCCTGCAATACTGAATGCAGACACCAGATTGGTGTCCAACCAGCAACACTGTCATATCATCTATGAAATACACCACACTGAACGTGTACTGCAAGGAATGTATTACTGGTATAATAGAGACAAAAAGACAAAAATGTGAGAGCAAGTAAGTCCACATTGTAACTAGCAACTGTTAAACCAATGCAATGAATGTTTATAATAATTTTCTTTTAACACCCTCTGGTCAGACCTGTCTTTATCTCAACCCTTTGTACCCCACTTTGGGTGCCAACAAGGACTTGTTTTAAGCCCAGCTGGAGATAAAACATAATGCAGCCACTCTCTCAAACCCCTTCTCTGAATGGGGAGAATTGAAGTAAAACTTGTATGTTGAGGTAAGAACAATTTAATAGTTGAAAATACAGTAAAATGCAATAATATCAGTAAATAATAATATTAAGAATGATGATAAAAATATAATTTAAAAAACCTCACAAAACATAAACAACCAAGTGATGCACAATGCAATTGCTCACCACCTGCTGACACATTCTAGACCTTCCTTCCTGAACCCAGGTTGGACTCCTCTTCTGGGTAACTCCCCCAGTTTGTATAATGGACATGATGTTCTATGGTGTGAGGTATCCCTTTGGTCTGTTTGAGTCACTTGTCCCACTTGTGCTCCCACCCAGTTTCTTTTGTGCTCTACTCACTGGCAGAGTATGAGACAATGTTCAAAAAAATGGGTCTTTGACTTAGGATAAACACAACTTCTCAAAAAACCAAAACGTCTTTTTATTATGAGCACCATTCTCATTCTGAATCCCAAATGCTGCGCTGTAACAGGTACTGAGAAGAAATGCACTCTACCCTACCCCAGCTGAACCCAGGACATTCACTTACATCTGAAATTTTCAAGTGTTTACAGGTGTAAACAAAGTAGAAGACAATAACTTCGAGGCCATTTTAATAGTCTCTAGAGTTTAATGCATTTAGTGCTGGTCAATAACCTGGACTTTTAATCTCATCTTGTCACACATATGCAGAGGTGACAGTCTTAGAATTTATTTTCTATTTTTTCTATTGACTAAGAAAGACAGTTCGGCATCACATCAAAGGCATTGTTTGATATGATGTTTTTAGTGCTTACAGACAAGGAATTTGGTATCGTGTAGACACTCAAATGTTTTGGAAGGAAAATCTACACTTATTACCCATATAAACAAAGAATTTTTATAAAATGTGATTTAATAAAACTAGTCGTCTGTTTAAAGAAATTTTATTATGCATTCTTATTTGTTGAGAAGAAATTATTTCTTGCTTTGCAATTCTGATGGGATTTTCAAACACATATAGATTTACTAAACACATAGTTTTGAAGGAATTTCTTTGTCTTTTATACAACTAGTGGTTTATGTAATTACCAGTGTTTCTAGTTTCTTCTAAATGACTACTTTTACATATGCATAACTCAGAACTCGATTTGAATAGTTTAATTTACATCTTTTAAGCATATATCCCTAGAGTCTGAATAGGATGGCAGCACTCTTCTTTCATGAGACAGTTTACTGATGGAGTTGATTGGAGGGCTTTGAGCAGTTCAACAGCTGCTGTGGTGGGTTGTGGTGCTGAAGGGACAGCTCATGGCAGTGAGGCAGCAGCTCAGAAATGATCACAGAAGAGTTTCTTAAAGCTATTTTATAATAAATATTGATTACAAACAATTATTTTTAGTGTTCTTCTTTATGGAATACATTACATTCTCTGGGAACGTGGAAACATTTAGGAGGGTTGTGATAAAGTCCTTGCTCAAAATGAGTCTGCTTTATTGCTTAGGAGAAAGCAAACCAAGATATTGGGTATTGGGGCTTTTTTATTTCTCTTATTTTTCCCCTTTATTTTGTTAAAAATAAATATAGCATGATATGATATTGTCTCTCAGCTTCCCTGCAAATACTTTTTTTTTTTTTTTGTAATGTCTGGAATATGCTTTTACTCTGTTATGTTACTCACTATTGAGGAAAAGTTCAAACTATTAATCTTTAATTAAACCAAATAAAATCAGCAGAATTTTAAAGGTGTAATTAACACTTTGCTCTTATTTTCCTGAACCTCTTTACTCAGTCATTAGGAATTTAATCTCTGATCATTAGAGCAAATTTTGAAAATCCTATTGATATTTTCATTTTTATATGCTATATACATGTTCTACATGGATTTTAAAATGTTCCCTTAAACTTTGTTTTAGTAATAAATATTGTAAGGTGCCTTAGCTCTCACTTTTGTCAGGGTTTTCTGCAAATGTATGTTTCTTAGACTGGCAGGTAGGTGTAATGTTTGTCCTTATCAGATAGCATAAATTCTATATAAAGTTTTGGAGCAAGAAAACATTATCCATGTAGCTTATTGCCAGGACTCATGTGGAGCTGACTGCGGTAAAATTTCTGTGGATGTGGAAGCCCATGGAAGACATCTTTGCCATGGTGGTTTGTAGATCCATGTTGTAGTTAGTATTTCATGCTACTGCTCAGCTGAACAACAGCTTCTGCCACCCTCTTCTCTCAGAAACAGTCTCCTTGGATTTCTTTAATTTTGGTTGAGTTTTGCTTAAATTATTATGATGAGAATATGGGCATAAATTGAAATACTTCTTTTTCTTGTAAGGGTTTTTGAACACTAGAAGACGATGCTCCCCAGGGTTTGGTGATCTGCAACCTCACAGAGAGCTCTGAGTTACCTGTAACCCCAGCTGACCCTGCTCTGAGCAGGGAGATTTAACTAGATGATCTCCAGAAGTTTCCTCTAAGTTCAACTACTCTGTGACTCTAAGACTGTAAAATGAGAGGAAATTATCTCTGTTACTAAGTGAAATGAAGCTACATGAAGCAGACTTATGTCTTCATTTGAGATTCTAGTGATAGCTAGCAGTGATTCCTCAAACTTTTCCTCCTTCATTGGGCCCTTGTTTTCTGTGTGAAAGTCAGACAGACAATGTGCTTTCCCACAGTCAAGCACAGACACAAAATAAACCAAGCAAAATCAAAAATAACAAAACATTCCCTACAAATAAATTTCTGACTGTCTTTTAGTATTGTCATATTATATCAGAGATGATTAACACAAAGAATAAAAGTATCACCTTTCACAAGAGTGAATGTGCTTCACTTGCCATTCTCTAAGATCTTCCCCCAATATGTTGACAATTCGTTAGCTCCTGGTAAAATTAGCACAATGCTAATCATGACCAAATGTCAAGTTAAATTTTACTGGGTTTTTTTTTCATTGAATCATCATGACTCCCTTCACTGATTATATTCGTGTTTGTCCATTTTAAGTGAAGCCATTTTAACTGATACTCTATATTCTGGGACTCTTCTCATTGATATGATCATCCTGTGAGGAATGACAAGTGCTATTGTCTAAACCACCACAACTATCTGGGGCTCCTACAGCTTGCCTAGCTCCATATGTTCATATTTAACTGCTTAACTTTCAGTTTCCAGTATGGGATTCCTGTGGCTTTCTTCATTAATGTTTGGCCAGGCACTCCACACACTTCACAGCAGAGGGCCCTTGCTAACATCTTGTAAGTGGGCTCTCTGGTACCCGCTGTAACTTCAGCAGTCTTTCTTTCCAGATTGTCTGAAAAGCATCCTGCAGGTTCCTGCACATTCTAGGCAAAGGCTGATTTTCTCCTCAAGTAAGGAATTTCCTTCATGTGTGCCCTTCTGGACTTGCCAGACATGTGAGTTTTTAGTCAATCCTTTATACTGTCACTTCTAAACTGCACATAAATGTAGCTATTCTAATAACCTCTATGCCAGTGAATATAGATTTTTTTTTTTTTTGTATAAAGGACTGTACTCCTTCTTAGTAGGAGCTATGCAGGCTGCTCTTTCAAAAAGTCAAAATACATTTATTGATATTGTTATGGCTTTTGTATAATTTCAGATAGAATCGTTTGTCCCAGTCAGCTTTATATATGTGGGAGCAAAGTAGGGCAAA
Source organism: Cisticola juncidis (assembly GCA_013400215.1). Taxonomy (NCBI): domain Eukaryota; kingdom Metazoa; phylum Chordata; class Aves; order Passeriformes; family Cisticolidae; genus Cisticola; species Cisticola juncidis. The sequence goes on along the minus strand of VXBR01009613.1, from coordinate 13,183 downwards.
GAACCTGTTCTGACCAGATAACATGGCCTGATTTCAGTATTAGGACACAGTCCCAGAGGGGATTATATCTCCGAGAGGGTGCTCTAAGTGTAAAGTCTTCCTTTAGTCCTTTGTTAGAAACAGTTCCTACACTCCTGTTTGACTATATTTCACCTGAAACTAGGAACTATTAAATCCTATTATCCTTTCATTTGAGTGCACTGCCATTTATCTCTACCAATCCCTGTGTCAACACTCTCAAAAGAAGTTAAAGCAGACAAATTTATGGTACAGGACAGTTTTTGTCTTTCATGTGACATTGTTTTTTTATGAAACAGAATGATGCATGCACAACAAGTTAAATCTGAGGAGGTTTTTGCATGTGCAAACATGAACAGGTAGATGTGATGGTAATGAACAGGCAAAAAAATCTTGCCCTGTACTTGAAAGAAACAGAGAAAATGAAAAACTATTCCTGCAACTGGACTGAGCACCTAAGCTCTTTAATGTCAAGAGTCTCTTTTTCTCTAACCTGATAATTTTGCTAATGTACAGTCTATCTTCCTATTACTCTGGTAATAAAAATGAGAATAAAAATTACCCAGAAGTACCCACTCATTGCAGTTTTCTGGTCCTGTAGTGAGAGTATGAGGAGCTTAAATGATATTCTATCTAAATTTGGACCTTGATGTAGTCTGTAGGGAACAGATATCTGATCTCTAAGAATAGGATGTTCCTTAACACGCTAAAGTTGCTAAAGGCAGACATCTCAGGAATTTTCAGTCCAAATAGGGATGTGCGACTTTAAGTGCACACAGAAAGGACAGAGGGAGGGCTAAAAAAGAGAGAATTTATGGGAAAAAGAAGAAAGAAAAGAAGAGAAAGTAGTAGAGGTGGGGAGAGAGGGAATGAGAGATTCTACAGTAGGAGTTCTTGAACAATGAGTGATCTGAATAACTGTTTCTACAGTGATTAAATGTATGTGTTAGGCTGAGATGGATCTGAGGACACTGTCTAGTCTATCCTCTTATGTGAATTAGGATCATCCCAATGGGTATTTATTAACTTATGCTTAAGCATGTGTTGAAATGAGGATTCACTACCAATAATAAACAGCTCCATTATTGATTTCATTATTTATTTATTTATTTCATTATTTATTTTATTATTTATTTAATTGTCCTGACAGATGAGCTGTTTTCAATTAGCATCTAATGTCAATCCCCTTTCCTACCTGGTAGCTCTAATTAAACCCAAATCTAATTTATCTACATCCTTCTTAAAAGATGAAGCCATGAACTGAGAACAGTGCTCTTGTTGGAACTTCAGGTGACACTATTTACCTTGTCTTTTGTTTCTACCACTAATTTCTAAGATTGTACTTCACTTTGTTATGATAATATTGTATTTTTATATCATTATTCACTTTGTTATCCACCATACCTTCATACCTTTTTCCATTATTTATGCAGTTGTCCACTATTTCATCTTTTTTATTTGTTTAGCACTTGATAAAAAATTTAATGCATGTGTTTCCCCTCTGCCAAAATAAAAGATAAGTTGCTGTCTTCCTGATTTGTAATAATCATGTTATCATTAGATCAGATCTCTGAATTCATTAATTGACTGCAAAACTAAATCTATCTATGTCTCAATATCATATATTTACATGATTATCATATCAAATATGTAAGTCATATTCTCTTCTCTGATATTCAGGTGTAAATACACTTACTGCAGTTGTCCCTCCAGATCTGGCCTCATTACATCTGGAAATACAGTCTGTGTCCTTTTATTGCAGAAACAGTTTACACAAAAGGAACTACGTGGGGAATACAGCTAGCCTTTTTTTTTCTTCCCTTTATTCTCAAGACAAGACTTCCCCGTATAATGCACATTATCTGAAGGAAAATATTGAGGTATCAAAGTCATGTTCTGGATATGATGCCTTCTGTTCCGAATGTGATGATCAGGGAATTCTCTTTCATTGCTCTCATATATCAGTACCAGTTATGGTCCATATAACTGTCATTGTTTGAGTAACCTGCAAATTTGTTGCTGTAATGAAGCTTCCAGATAAACAAAGTTATTTTTCTTTATTAAGTCAGTGGTTGGATCTACAGCTGAACAGAAAGGCTTATTGTGTAAAGATCTGAGGTTATATGTAACATATTTTGAAATGCTGTATATGGATAGTAGAATATAGCCATGGTTACAGCAGTGGGCAGGAAATCACAGTTTTGAGTCTTGGCTGTGCCACAGACTTTCTGTGTGACTTTGGACAAGCTACTCTTTGTGCATTAGCTAATAATACTATCTCTATCTCCCAGGGGTGTTGTGAGAATACATTCATTAATGTTTGTAAGGCACTTGGATGCTATAGCAATGGGGCCATATAAGCACTTAGAGAAACAATCCATTTTTGCAACAATGTGCATCTCCCTGACTAAGGACTTTTTTGTTGGAAGTTTTTCATAGATGCTTGTTATGATTAAATCCACTTTATAATGATACAGTGAGGTTAAACTGCCTTTTGGACTGCAGTTGCACTTTAGTATTCAGAACAGGTGTAAACAGTGATAAGTTGGAAAGCTGTTCCCAAAGAAAGAGAGTAGTATTTTATAGTCAGAAATTTGAATAGAAAAGATACCGCTCATGATTCATCTAGCTCAAAACATGGAGGATTATTTACATCTGTATCTGTCTCACAAATAGTTTATTCTATTTTAAGCACTTCTCATTACATTGTCTAAACTACCTCCTCAGGCAAGTGATTTCATTGCCTAATTGCCTTTAAAGTTAAACAGTTTGCTCAAATGTCTACTCTACTCTACTTTTTCCTTGTGGATATAGGCTGCTCTTTCAGTCTGTCCTTTCTTTCTGAAATAACCTTCACTCACATGTGTTCAATTCAGACACACCACACAGTTACATCAGGTTAACAAGGTATTGCTTTAGTGCTGATGGGAGGTAAATGGGTAAGCCATGATAACTTGATTTGGTAATTTTTCTGGCTGAGTGCTGGTCGGTGTTAAAATCCAAATGTGGGGCTCAGAACATAAGCACCAAGGAGCAGAAAAGGAGTATTCAGTATTTCCAAGGCTTTTTGAAACCACTTGCTGAGACATTTCCAAACTAGGGGAAAAGTTGCTGCAATGACTTCATTAAAAAAAATTGGTTTGCTATGGCTTGTTTTGATTTTATTTGTAGAAAGTAGTAACAGCAGACACACTGTACAAGAAAGAGATCTGGAAGAGTGTGAGCTGTCAGTAAGGACAATGAAGAGTGCTCTGCAGTTTTTGAGGCTCAGAAAACCTGATATCTGTTGTACTTCCGTGTAAAGCTTTCTAATTTAGTGGCTGAGTTCAACAAAAATGCTTATGAAATCATCATTAGAAGGTAGAGACTGTATAAATGTCCTGATGGTTGCAACGTACTATGTCCTGTCCTACTGCATTAAATGTAGAGAATTGGTATGGTCTTAAAACACATTGAACTGTAGGAATTCAGTGAATTGTAGTTAAATACAAGATATAAACATACAGAAGAACAGGCCTCCTTTGTGCTGGGGTTCATGGGATTGTTTGCCATGAAGTCCATGCCTCCACTATTGTTGTTTGAATATGTAGTGAATAGAATTACTTTTAATAACATTCCCATATGAGTGACAATGTAAATGCTTCTCAAGATGAGTGTTACGTTTTGCTATGGTTAAGAATTTCTTCACAATGCAAGAGAAAAGTGATTTGTAATATTTTTCTTTTTCTCATGAGTATTGGTGATTGAATGGGGTTGATATCCTCTGCTATATACATAACTAATATATACTACTCTGCACAGAAGAAGCAAAAATGACAGAAATATTCTATTTCAGTTTGTAAAAACTTAACTACAAAAGGAGCCACAAGTATCAACTCCCAATCTTCACTTGAATTCACAACCACCAGGCTGCTCCCAGTGTCCTGTATTGTTATTTGCTGGATTTAGCAAAAGACTCAGTATCATCTTCTCTTTCAGTTTTTCAGGAAATGCAGTACCTGATTCTTAATCAGAATTCTGTAATTTAAGTTGATGCCTGATTGAAGAAAGAATTATCAATGAAGTCAAGAGAGGAAGTTTCATTTCACAATTGTTAGTGAGCCAGTATTTTATCTCAGTTGTTGTACATTCTAACATCTTTTCAATTTTTAATTTATAAATGTGTCTGGTTATTAAGCACTATTTTAGTAAAATCCTTTGTTACCAGAAATTTCCTGTAAAAATACTTTGCCATGCTGCAGCAATACAAAACATCTACCAAAATATTCAGGAAAAATGTAACTCAGAGGACTACTTTTATCTTCTCAAAAAAAAAAAAGGAAATATTTTTTATTTTATGTCAAATTAATCCTCTTTAAGACATGGTGTGAATCACACAAAAATAAACGGGATGTTAAAGATTATTTTAGTTTGAAAAAAAATTAAAAGGTGATACTTCAATACTTAATATAGAATTAGATGTTCTCTTGCTCATACTATATGATATTTCAGTTTACTACATAAAGTACACACCTGCTTCTTATATCCCCCCCCTTTTATTGTTCTGAAGTGATTTTGAAATCAAAGTATTTTAAGACCTTATGGTTCCTAATGGAAGAAAATAAAGATTTGTTACATGTGGGTAAAGAGAAAACAATTTAAACAGTGGTTGTCATTCAAAATAAATCCAAGATGTCCTTTTAAACCATATTAATTATTCTGAGTATTCTGCTTTTTACTAGTCTCCCAATTCTAAATGTAGTTGCCATGTGTTTTGGGAAGTCGATCTGTTCTGACTGTATGGAAGTCCATTAGTTTTCAGTGGGTAAAAAAGTGTACAGGTCCGGTTTCTTCACAAAGTTAAAAAAAAAAATCCACAAAGCAATTTGCACTTGGATCCAGTATTTAGCCTGTACGTTTTTATTTAGAATGGTTTTACTGTGAAGGCTATGACTAGGTAGGTGCTGTGTACTGTACTGTAACCACTGTATAGGGAACATATGAATATTTAAACTCTTTCAAAAAGAAAAGTAGAAAGGATGAGGAGAGAAACTCTACCAAGTTTCAGTTGTGTCAGAGGTGAATGGATGTTTTTATTACCTTTACATCTAAAATGATGCAAACTCTTTTAAGCATCAGTAAAGGTCAATTTTCTCAGTGATAGTCTCATCATCATGAAGCAGCTGTCTCATAGACACCCTCACAGGGTGACTGTAAGGGGAAACACCCAAGTCTTCAATTCTAGACCTTCAGGTGTGCTCGCTGTTAGACCCACTAATGTTATAGTTTGTTCTGTGTTCATTTCCTTTTGCATTTTCAGGCATGATTTCAATTCAATCATTTATGGTTCTTCCATTCAGATTTTAACAGCTATTTTGGAGCGGAGAACCCTCAATGGCTGTATATGAGACATTGCCCGGGGTGCCTCCAAGATGCTTTTGAGCTGGGTAAGGAAATCACTGAGTGTTGACACATTCTCAAAGCACTATGGCATGGATTGAGAGCACAGTTTATGGACTGTGTTACTGACCTATTATTCTGTGGTTTACCGACAGAATAGACTATACCAGTTTCCTCTGAAATGTTAAACAAAATCAAATAAACATTTTTCCTAAAAAAGAAGGTTTTTTTATTTTTTAAAAAAATAAATACAATATCTAATCTGTATGTGATAATTCATGCATAAAATCTTCAATTCATCATTGCCCACTTCCAATATGTCTACTTTTAATACAGTAGCCATTCAATGTATAATATTATGCTAATCTAAAGTCTATTATCTCTACATTAGTACACTGGTGTGGTAAATCAGATTCAGATTTTTACTGTGACTTTAAGGTCAAAGCTGTTTCTGCAGGCATGTCTTAACCAATCTGCTAAATTAAGATTTATACTTGATTCAAGCTGTAATGCCTGTATCATCCTTACTATCTACATATTACCTTGCACACTCCTGTTCAGTCAGTCAGGAACAATTAGTTATCATGACTCATCTCCCCTTTCATTTATGTACACAGACAACTGAAAACTTAAGGACTTGTCAACTTTCACCTCTGGAGTAAACGGGCTGTTGGTGTGGGGCTTTCACTGAGTGTGATCTAAGAAATCAGACAAAGCTTTTTATCTCTTGTTTAAAAACCTGAAATGAGTATGAATATGTTTGGGACATTCCAGCACAGGTGTGATACTAAAACCTCCCAGGACTTGGCACTCCACTCCTTCTCCGTTTAAGGTTAAGCAGTGTCCAGGGAGAGAGTATATTCTGCAGCAAAGAAGGATATTTTATTTCTCACAATGTTTGTATAATGCTCTTTGTAATGCTTTATCTGGCTGAATCCAGCTGAATCAGCAACAGTATCTCCATGATTTCTATAAAAGTTAGTTCAGGCTGTGCACTGCCACTGCCTCATGTACCAGGGGTCATATTTTAATACTGGGTTTTTTGTTAAATGCCAAAAATCTTGGATGCTCCATTTCATGTTGTAATTAAAGCTATTTCAAAATAATTTAAGCATGCAGAAAAATGGTTCCTATTAGGGCAGCATAATTTAAAACCAAACCAAAGAGATTATTTGCCTCTTAAAATATGTTTTTCACAAGTTTTGTTAAAAGGTGCTATGCAGAGGCTTCTACCTTAAATATAGTAATTTATAGGACTCCTAATATATCTAGTAAATAGAAGAAATAAACTTCCTACAAAAACAAGCAGACAAGCAAATAACGAATAGGTTGCGCATGCAAGAGAAGGTTATATTAATCTGCAGTTCCTGCCATTATCCCACACAGGTGTAAATAGATAGGTGTCCAGTGTGTTAATTCCACAGAGTCCAGTAATAAATCTGAGATCAGCTTTCAATAAGCCACTTTCTTCCAACTGAAAAAAACCAAAAAAGTCTTATACCATTTAGTATTAATTGGCCATATTTAATAAGAGCTTGAGATTCACTAATACTTTTCTTTTTCTTTACTATCAAGAACCAGTGGACTATATTATACATGAATGGCTTGTAAAATGATTGCTTTATATTTCAGAATGAAAAACAAGTTTCTGTACTCAGATTAAAGATTTAAATTTAACAACCATTTCACTTTTACTTATTACTGAATATAGATCCAGAAGAAACTTAATATATAAAATTTTCTGTCTCTTTTAATGTCATAGTCTGATAATCTCTTAAAAACATGAGAATTTTTAGGTTAAAGAAAAGAGTGCCATAGTGGTAAACCTATTTTAATTTATATGCAAAATGTAATTATTGTTAATTCTGTGCATGTAACAATTTTAACTGTTTATTTGAGGTTTTGAATAATTTTAAACCATCTGCACTTTACATTTATCTGAAAAATATTTGTTTCCCCTTCACTAGCTTAATAGCAACCAAAGATATTTCTCCTGTCAGGAGTATCACCCAATGTGCTCAAATGTTAGAGGCAGTTGTTGTCTCTTCCCCATAAGTTCAGAATCTGTTCTAACTTATTGTGGAGGTGCCTGGTGGTGTTCTGGATATCCATCACTTTTGCTGCAGCTCCCTTTTATACAATAAGAATTACTAATGGAAAAAAATCAAATGGTTGTTAAGGTCTAACTTCAGCTCCTGATCAATTTTTGTAACACCCAAATTTTGAAAAATGTAAAAATCGAAATATAAAGATGTGGAAAGTCAAAATCTAAAGATGTAAAAGAGAATCTCTGGTTAATGTTAAAACTACAAGTCAAAGGGTTCATTTTTTAAATTGCCAGTGAGTGTGAATTTGTACAGCAGAATTCATTTTCGTGGAATTTGTTGGTTTTTTTTTATTCCCTCCCCCCCAACTAAGATGGAAGAAAGCAACAAACACTGCAAATGTATTACTTTATTCACTTTTCCATGCAACTCTGCTATTAGCCCTTCTATAAAGGTTTGCTGCGACATGGCTCATAGAGTTTGTGTGTATTTAGCATGGCTTTCTCTGTGGGTCTCATTCTCAAGTAAGAACTTACTCCTTGAATGTTGCAGCATTTTAGTTCTGTATTTTAAGCTAGACCCTCAAGAATTGATGCTGGAAACCTGGATCATAAAACTACATTCCCTTGATTTCATGTGTTTAATCATCCTGGTTAAAATACAAATCTCTTTTCTGAAAAAAAAAAAGCGAACAACTGTATTTCAAGAAGTGTTGAAAAGTCCAGATGATGTTAAAATACATAAAAAGTAAAAATATGAGGATAAGCCCTCTGAGTTTAATTCTAATTTTTGTGAATAGACCTACAGTCATTGGAATGTTTGAGCCTATGCCTTGACGTCGATCTTAACTGTGAGTTTCAAGAGTTGTGTGCTCTCTCTAGTTACCATAGAATCACAGAACTGTTTGGGTTGCAAGGGACTTCCAAAGATCATCAGTCCAAGCTCTCTGCCATGGCTAGGGCCATCCTTCACAGGTTGTTCAAAGCCCCATCCAACCTCACCACGAACAATTCATTTTCATTTCAAGACAATAATCTTACAACTGAAGGCAGGTAGGAAGGCTCTTATGACATTGTACAATCTCTCTTTGAGATTAGTAGTTCTCTTTGTTGCTCTAAAATGCTAACTATTCAGGTGAGTAAAAGTGTATTTTGAAGACAGGAATGAATGAAGACTATAGACAAACCAGAAAAAAACGAGAAGTAGAAAAAGGATGGGCAGATGGACACTGCAATAATACAAGTTCTCCATTAGGACACATGGGGTTCTTTCCATTAAATTCCAAGTTTCTTCTTCTGCTCAAATATAAAATTAACCACAGGCAGCCATAGCATACATAATCATGTATCATAGAAATTAAATCACATCATTTAGATGTCTCTTTTTTCAGACATCAGAATATTTCCTCCTGAACAGGTTGTGTGAAAACTTGGTACATCTTGAATTTAAAAAAAAAGATAAAATAACCCATACTTCGGAAAAATGAGTTTCAGCACTGCAGATTCTTCACAGAGGATATGCTGTCAGTCTCCCTCCTCACTGGTTGTTCATTCATCGCAGCTCACGTATTTTTTCATATGCATACAGATCCTTAGGATCTGTAATGGTGGCAAATACCATCACTGTAGGAGCTGGATTTTAAGGCTCTAAATTTTTCAATCCCAGATGCAAGGAGCTTTTTTTATGTAGAAAATTCCCCAGGTCATAATGCTGTCATTGTTCTCAGTAGGAAACCTTAATTGCAGAGCTAGTTGGATAAGAGTTGGATTAGCTGGCAGAGTGTTGTCTGGAAAATCTTTCAGCTGTGCAATGTTATCACTTCCCCTACATCCCTCCGCCCCCACCCCTGAGGATTCCTAGCCTACTGCATTTGGTGAGATACATATGTTTTCCCCAGCTACAGGAGCTGTGAAGGGTTCCTCTGGGATATCTAAGTATAAATACCCAAGTGTGTCTTCAGTTGCTAGGTTATTTTTAGTCAATGGGTGGTTACCAAGTCATCTATAATTGTGCTGTTAAATGTGTCAGAGCAGATACTGCAAATTGAGGTGCTCCCTGTAACAGGTGGAGCATGTAAAGTAAAATGAGAGAGGGCAAAATCAACATTTCAGAACTGAACTGCTTAGAGATTTGAATTATATAAGGGGCGATTCCTTGCTAGGCAGATGTGAGGAGGATGATCCATGAGTACCTCGAGGATGAAGGAACATGGTAGCATTGTTTGACTGCCTGTGGAGGTTTAACACTTGCTGGTAATTAAACCTCAAGTAAGCTGCTCCCCTTTCTCCAGCCCCCATCTGGTGAGAGAGGGACAAAGCAGAGACTGTGGGCTGAGCCAACAATTTACTTAAAGCCAAACAATTTACTTAAAGCAGTGGAATGAGAAGTACACAGTAGCAGCAGCAGTATTAGTAACAGAAGTATACAAAAGAGATGGTTCTTTACACACCAAAGGTGTTCACTCACACCTCAGTTTAGTTCCACGTGGCTGCTGACAAAGACAAGATGGGGGACGTTCCTGCAGCTCAGCAGCAGCTCACGGTTATCCTTGAGATAAAGACAAGGTGGTGGACAGCCCACAGCCAGCATTCCCCATCCCTGAGCCTGAGCTGAGGGAAAACAAGGATGGACAAACCCCCCCAATCCTCTGCGTGGTGCTGCCTGCGTTCTGCACTACTGGGCCTGACTGTGGCCAGCAATGCCTGGCTCAGCTCCTGTGTGCCCAGCCCGGGCTTGGCTGGGCTCGGGCTCAGCTCGGGCTCTGCTGCTCCATTCCCCGGCTGCTTCTCTCACTGGTGCCATGGCACATGCTCGGCCGGGCTCAGGAAGAAACAGAACTAAATGCCAGACTTCTGGAGTGTGCTGCCTTCCCCTGGACCAACCCCCAGCAGCGATGATGTGAGCGGTACAGAGCAGCAGCATGGCCCAGGGCTCAAGGCAAACCTGGGACACTACACGGCACTGCACACAGTGCCTGTGCTGGAGCACTGGGTGATTTCAGATCTGTGCTTGGGGAGACTTTTCCAGTGGTTCAAGGGATCCGAGTGGCCTCACAGGACCTCTGACTTCTTTTTAGGCAGCTCCTTTTTCGGTAGTGGCCAAAAACTGTTACCAAATGGTGACTGCTGTGTGGGAGAATGTTCAGTGAGTTCCCAGTGGAAAATTGTCTACATGGCAGAATGTGTAACTGCTGGCAGAAATTATAAATAGGAAAGAGGAAGAAAGTCACACCTAACTAGAAAGTCAGTGAAATGGTAGGAGGAAGACATCAACAGCAAAATAATGCCACTGAAAAGCAAAATGAAACAAAATTACTTCTAAAAAAAACCCCCTAAACCATCAAAAGTTCTAAGCCAACATGCACTGTTAGCAAGGAGATTGCACACTGATAATTCTAAATTATCTAGGCTGTGCTATCCCTTTTATGAATCTGCCACTAGGAGACAGGATGGGAAGCAGCATAGAGTGTGTAAAAAAAAAAAATTAAAGATATATTAATGTATCACCTAATTTGGTAAGTCAAGGGAAAAGAATTCTAAGTTTTAGATGTTCATGGAAAGAGGTAGTCAAATGTATGTGTGGTTCCTGATGGTAGCTGCATCATGTCACAAATCAGAGATCAATAGAATCTCTTTAGATGTTAATTTCTACTCCTGTGGCAGTTACTCAGCATCAGCTGAAGATCAGGAATAAAATTTTGAGGACTGCTGTAGTTGTGCCTAGCTCAAAAGCAAAGAAATGCAAACCAGCCATTGGTATGTAGAGAAAAGAGGAGGAAAAAATACTTGAATGCTGCTAAAACTAATTGGTGGAAATATATTTATCTGTGCTCATTCCTATGTACTCAATATATCTTCTATTTTAGTAAGATTCAAAACGGAAAAGGATTTATAATGCTACTTCAGGCATATGAGAAAGATGAACTGGATGAATTTCAACAAAATAAAATGTTAAACTTAGCATCAGGAGAAACATTCCAGCTGAGAGAACCACTGGGCTGGAATAATCACCTCAAGCGGCTGGTGACAGACTATTGCCTGAGTAACTCAAAAGTAACAAAACTGAAATCCAGTGGGCATTGGCAAAAGTTTGGTCTAGATAACCTAATAATAGCTATTGTCTTCTCTATTTTTTTCCAAAGGCAGAAGTAGTTTCCAAATTCATTACTGAAAATGTGTTAACGTCACATCTTGTGCTCCTGCATTCAGATCTACATTGGCCATGCATAATTTGTAGGTTTATTGCATGAACAGGGATAAAATAGTTATGCAAAAGGCTTTTGACACAGCTGGAAATAGTAGGACTTTATTTCTAGGTATGTGGAATACAATCTGAACATGATTGTTTTCTAGGAATTTTAGCACATCTTTATTTATAAAATATCTCAGTAGTGAAAAATAAATCTTACAGAGTCTGGTAGGATCTTTTCACAAAATTAAATGCATAGTCTAGATAATTTTTTCAAGCCTCTATACTTGAGGAAAGGCTGCTGTTTTTGCTACCGAGTTCCAGTTTTAGTAATTCTGCAGAACTCGACTGAATTCTTGGTAAAAAGAACAAATGAGCTGTATTTCCAAAAGAGAACACACATTTGAAAATTATGCACTTCATTTTCTGCTGCTTTCTTCTCAGATCTGAGATTATCTTCTATCTCTTACACATTTGCTCTTGCTCCCTGATCATCAAAAAATGTATTACTCAGTTCTCCTCCCAGCTGCAAATGTCTTCTATATAAGAAATGTCTTCCATCACCATCCTTTACCAGCTTTCAGGTGCCAACATTGCCCCTTCAACTTTAAAAAACAATGGGGAAAACTCTTGTGGAGTGGTTCCCTAGAAGGAGCTACTGCTAGGATCACAAGCTTTTTGCTTCTGTATCGCTGGAGATGAATGGGGTCAGAGCTCTGGACAAAGCCTGTAAATGCAGAGATAGGTCTGCAAATCTGTTACAGCCTAAGCAGATGAAAAGTTGTTTGACAGGTGTTATTCCATTAATTGGAGATGCAAATCTTAATCAGCTGAAAGATAAGGGGGGATATTTATCAGTGGAATTTATTGAGAAAAGTCTTCCAGAAAAGTCTACACAGGTAACTTGAGTTGTCGTTAATATTTTATAAATCTTTGTGCAGGTGACTGGTAAAGAAACTACAGATGGATATTTCTGAATAGGACTCACCCTATTTGAAAACCTATTTGGAAAACACAAACCTGAGAGTGAACCATATGTAGTAAGCAAGTGGCGTTGCCAGGTACCACTGTCCTCTCAAATGGGAAATCTTCTGGAATTCCTTGTTGCTATGAGACTAAATATGCCTGTACAGTGTAAGCACTGAACCAGATTTTGCTCCCACTTCCACTAGTGTGCAAATAGAGTGGCTCCCCTGTGGCCAGGGAGCACAATGCCATGTTCTGATGTTTTGTTTATGAAGGGTCTCATCTAAAGGCCACAGAAACCCAAGAGTATTTGTCTAATTCAGAAGCTCAAGGGAGTAAGACTTGTTAAAATGAGAGAAAGCACCATCTTGCACCTCAAAAGGAGCAAGGAACAAGCAGTTGGGGCTTCTGACCCACTGAAATGGATCTTCATGTGCTTTTAGTCAAAAAGGAAAGCAATGAGTAAAAATTTTCAGAGGATTTCTCTGTTTTCAGACTTAAAGATATGTATTGCTTATTCTGCACTGTGTAAACTCTAAAGTTTGACACTTCTAAAATCCAGTTACCTGTGGATTTTAAAGCTCCTA